>JAODAL010057165.1:0-22839 GCA_025379985.1 Phyllomedusa bahiana
TCGTCCCAGTTTGATGATGAAACAATGGTGGACATTTCAGCAAGACAATGATCCCAAACATACAGCCAAGGAAACTCTCAATTGGTTTGAGAGAGAGAAAACAAAGCTGCTAGAATCGCCCAGCCAATCACCTGACCTTAATCCAATAGAAAATCTATGGAAGGAACTAAAGCTCAGAGTTCATAGAAAAAGCCCACAGAAACTTCAGAATTTGAAGTGTGTTGGTGTGGAAGACTGGACCAAAATCCTACCTGAGCAATGCATGCAACTAGTTTCTCCATTTAGGAGACGTCTTGAAGCGGTTGTCACCAACAAAGGCTTTTGTACGAAGCATTAAATAGATTTCAGTAAGCGTGTTCAATCCCTCCCCCCCCCCCCCCACCCCTGTCATTTCTCATTATTACATTTAACTTCATTTACGGACATTTTTGGTTTGATTTCTCTGCCTGTGTGGATTGGATGGGGTGTTACTGACCCCTGGTGAGAATTTCATGTCAATAGCACCTTTTAGAAATATATTTACTCATAACATTGGCGACGTGTTAAATACTTATTTCACCTGCCGTGTGTGTTTGTGTGTGTCTACATATTCTCTTAAAACTACAAATGTACGGTATATTAAAATGAGTAAGCAACTGAGTACATGAGAGATTATTTTCAGTTTTTAAAACAAATTATGTATGACATACTGTATGCAAACAAAATTAAACCACAAAGTGTCTCCGAAGATGAAACCAGTGTATATTTTTATTTTATTTCTTTTGTTATTGCATATAGCATTGATTTTCCTGGAGGAAAAAAAAATAAAAATAAAAATCTATATTGTACCTAAGGAATGGTGGAGCATCTATTAATAAAATAACGAAGTATTAGGACTTGTTCACACAGCATTTTAACTCTGTGTTAACTATGCTTTTTTAGATCTGTCTCGGGGACCGACAGGACGGACCCAGAGAAGGATCTAAACAATTAGCAGTGAGTTTCACTGCGGTCTGAGGAACACGCGGCGGCGTTCACATGAGAGATCGAAGCTGCGTGTTTTCTTCCTGCCTGCCGGCTCCGTCTTTGAAAGGATTGCATGTCAATTTATAGGTTCTACAATGCATCTGGTACCCCTCGTTCCCACTGAGATAAGGAAAGGTTAGGGTCATTCATGAGATTAGCCTTCTAGCTTGGAAGAGCGTCTCGCACAAAAATTGCAGATGAGATATAGAAAGCAGAATCTGGCTCCCTTTCAAACTTCCATTTAGGGCAGATGCCACATCTACCTAGGCAGTATCTCTCTACCTTTATCAGTAGATAAGCTTGGTGGAAAGTTTTGTAGACTCCACTGGACACCGTTAGAGCATCATCACAATCATCTTAAGAAATTTCATTTAGGGTTTTCTTCCATTTAGCCTTGCTTTGAGCAACAATCTTATCCTGACGAAAGGAAAGAAGATCATTGTATAACCTAGATGGCTTGCTGGGAATTGTAGTCCCTGTAACTAGTTCTCTGTACACACAAGTTAATGTGCCAGTGTTTTATGCTCACTCGGATATACTTAAAGGGGTTGTCTCGCCACGCTGGTTCATAGAGCCAAAAGCAACTTTCATTCGTGCATCCTGTCTCTTCCTGCTGAGGGTGGTTCTATGACGGTGATGAGCACATCCACTCTGTATTTAAAGATATGCTAATTATTCTGACATGAGAGCAGGAAATGTTTATCTAAAGTCCAGAGAATCTCCAGAGCTAAAGTAAACAAAAGTAATTAGTCTCTCTTGTTTGTTAGATCAGGTAACACTCAAGCTCTCAAGCTGCCGACCTGAGTGATGACATCATCCCTGCTATCAGATAATACAAACTGCAGGGCAGAGCAGGTCGGTAATCTAGAGATACTTGAGTGAACTCAGAGTTGATAAAATCGCTTTTATTTCCTCAACAAAAAAAATAAATTAATCTCTTTGGAAAAAGTCCTCATTTACTGTTCCCTACACGTTGAAATCTAACCTTTGTAGTGAGACAACCCCTTTTAAGTGATAACGATTGTGAAGTAAAAACTGATTTATTTTGTTTCAAGATGCTAAAGATTTGCAGTGTTAATACCTAAGATTTTTTTGTTGTTTTGTTTTCCACCATGTAAAGAATGTGGACTGCCAGGATGCCTTGGAGACTGCTGCACGAGTTGAGGGTCTTCCATTGGATGTTTCCATGCACTCACACTTGCAGTTCTTGGGTGATAACCACAGTAGCAAATACCACTACGGTCTACATTTGCTGAAACCTTTTCGAATTACTTCCAAGTAAGTTGTTTTTCCAATACTTCACACTTTCCAGATCTTGCATTTGTGGTTTCCTTTGCTAAAAGTGTTTGTATTTGTCTTTTGTGTGTTCCAGACACAAGCACCCTGTGGATAATGCTGGCTTGTTTTCCTTCATGACATTCTCTTGGCTTACACCTCTGGCACATAAAGCCTATAAGAAGGGAGAATTGTTTTTTGAAGATATTTGGCCATTGTCCCACCACGAGTCGTCTGACATCAACTGCAGACGGTATGTTATTCTTAATGTAGATGCCAATTTACTGATAACATTTATCGAGTTGTTTGATTTATGTGAGAAATGTAGTATAACCTCAAGCACTCATACTTATAGCCTGGGTTATTCATAGATGACATACTGATTTTAAGAACCATTTCAACTGTGCTTTCAACAATGAATGTCTCACAACAGGTAAGCGGAGGAAAGCCGTGGAAATATAGGCTAGTAAACGAAGCTCATGCAGATGGTTTTTCTTGGTCCGATTTGAGTTTAGGTCTGCTAAGTTCTGCTAAAGTGCTTACTACTGTACCATACTACAAAAATAGACATGCAATTTTAAAAGCCCCAAATTTTGCATCAAGTTAAAGGTGTTTTCTCACTACAATGATTAACTTTTAACATGTAAGGACAGATAATTGAAGATTTTTTTGTTTTTACTAAATACACTAGTTTGTTGTTTTTTTCTTCAGTCAGGCGATAAAGATGATTTTATCTCCTCTTACAGCACACAAGGTTCTCTAATTATGACCATCTCTCTCCCCCACCTCTCTCTGCTGACTCTGATCTCTCAGGTCTGTCTGTTCATGTTGAGTTACTTACTGCAGAGTCTTATCTCCAGCTATGGACTTTACTTTGCTAGATAAGAAGTACCCTTTAGGCAATGTTCACACGGCTTATTGCCGAGGTAATTGCGGGGACTGATTTCGCCCCGCAATTACGCCGTGCAGCGGGGGCGGGGCGGGATCCGGCAGCTCGCCGGCCCCATTGACATTCATTATTCACGGCGCGTACACGCCGTAAATAATGTGCATGTCACTTTCCACCCCCGCGGCGGATTCGCCGAGCGGGGAGAGGAGACGGAATCCATAGTTCTCTATGAGAACTGTGGATTAGTGTAATGCCTGGGACTGATTTTAGCCGTATTGGAGCGCAAATACGGCGCGCAGTATGGCTGAAATCAGCCCCAGAATAAGCCGTGTGAACGAGGCTTTAGACCTCTGCAACCTGTTGTAATACTGCCCACAGTCTGAACCACATGTGTGATTCTAAAGCTGGCTGTGGCTCTGTGAAATTGTATAGTGAGAAAACCCCTTTAAAGGGGCTGTCTCACTACATCGATTCATCTCACCTCAGTCCTGTTGTCAGTTTCATTTTTGAATTCAGGGGCGTGTTCACTGGTTTTACGCAGGGCTGTGGAGTCGGAGTCGGTGCCTATTTTGCAGGAGTCGGAGTCGTCATAAAATGGACCGACTCCCAAAATATATAATAAGTTGGTCCAGTTAGTTCGATGCAGTGCAAAAAGCAAGAGGAGTTGGGTCTGGCCAGTGCTACTGCTCCCATATCTTCAGCCTTATCACATGAGGAGTGTAATTGATGAAATGGAGCAGGCAAAGCGCTGCCCCAGGGGAAAAGATTCCGCTCCCATGGCAAACATATTTCAGCAAAATTTTTCACCTGTTTTCAAAGAAGTAGAAGAGTTCAACCATTCATCAATACTGACTGTAGACAAGAAATAGCGAGAAAATCACTGAATGGGACCAGCGCTTCCAGGTAAAAAGAGTGCAAAAATTTATTGAGTGCTTACATGACCACACACGTATGGGTACAAAAACAAATGGTTAAAATCCAACGCGTTTCTGGTGCTTCATCGCACCCTTGTTCACGGCAACATTACTCTGTCTAACAGGTGTACTTAAATAGTAAAGTAGGCGGTACAGGTAAGTTACCGTGAACAAGGGTGCGATGAAGCACTCTTTTTACCTGGAAGCGCTGGTCCCATTCAGGGATTTTCTCACTATTTCTTGTCTACGAGGCTTGTGGTTGGAAGCCAGGGAGCCGTGCGCTATAGACCAGTGTGAAGCAACAAGCAGTTTCAGGTGCAATTGATTGGCGTCTATCGGTGAGTGCCATTTATCCCTTACAAAGACTAATACTGACTGTAGCTGAGGCAATTCCTTTATACACTGACATTGTTAGAGATGTTGCCTCTGTGGTCACCGCTTTGCCCCCAAGCCAAGTTAGTGTAGAGAGGCTGTTCTCTAGCCTGGAATTAATGAGATCAGATGTGAGGTCATGTATGCAGGATCTGATGGAGGCAACACTATTTCTCAGAAGAAATTCAGAGACTCCACAAATGTTCCTGCAGTGTTTTGCATATTTACAATTTTTTTGGTGTTCTAAAGTCATATCCAATAAATATATTTTACACTGACAAGCAAAATGGTAACATTATTTTGAACTTGACTTTCAGGCTCCATATCTCACCATCCACTACAGCTTTGTACATAAGGCTACTGTAATTTTATATACAGTCATCTTACCAATCTTATACATTCTGCAGATTCTTTCCTGTAACTGCATTGTTACTGTTTTGCTCCTAAAAATCAAAATGTTAATTTTTATTATTTTGTTAGTATTTGGGAAATCCACCTTTTGGTTTTTAGTACTGCCTGAATCCCTCTGGCTCTGGATCAGATTCAAGCAGGTCTTAACCAAAATCCGATCCATTCCATTCCCAATGTTGGTGCAGACTGGACTTGGATACAAATACAGCTTTTTCTTCAACTCTACCCACAAGTGTTCAAAAGATCAAAACATTGTTATCCTTTTGCTTTTCAGTGTCTGTTACACCTAAATAGCTTGATTATTGTATCATAAGGTGATAAACAGCCTAATGTTACCATTTTACTACAATAAAGTTATAACTTAAACATGCGCCATGTATGAGGGAGTCAGAGTCGGAGGTTTGGGAAATTTGGGGCTTCGGCTTGCCGACTCCACAGCCCTGGTTTTACGGACTTCTAATGTCCTGCAGTGATGAGCTGCTGAGGACACCAGATCTGTAGGTATAGCGACCAGCACTGACAGCCTATCAGGAGAGATCGAACAGGCAACCTGAGCTGATGCAGCCCATACAAGAGGGGAATAGGTAGGATACTGCTAATGGACACATACTACAAAGTGACTTTGGTTTTGAAAGATCTTCAACATAAAAAATAATCCTTGTAGTGAGACAACCCCTTTAAGCTATGCGGACTGCGTAAAGAAGTGTTCCCCACTGCTGTTATCCAGGTCAGAGAGCTATTGCTAAAAGCATTTGAATGTGCACTCTGCAGTACTGCATCTCCACTGATGAAAGATGGGTCTCAGCAGCCATATTGTTGGGGAGCTTTCTGGTAGCTGTGATGGCTTCATTGTAAAAAGTATTTGTTCAGTTGGGACCTGCCTAGAATTTATAACATTCCATCTGTCTGCAGATTTACAGAGCTTCAGCTGAACTCTAATAAACATATATACGAGAATCTTCTAAGCTCCCCATAGTGTCGCCTGCAGGCAGTCCAAACTTTTAGACTTTAAAATCGCATTATTTCCTTTGGTGGATGGTAACAAAGTGCAATACATTTTAGATGAGGGCAATTTTGTGGCTGCCCTAACAAAAAACGTTTTTAAAGACTGTTCACATGGGGCGGATCTGCTCTGGATTTTGTTGCAGACTTATTGCGCATTTTTCTACAATGACCTCAGAGGGCGAAGGCAAAATTCCCAGAGTTGGTGTATCTAAGATTTGAGAACAGATTTTGCCGCCTCCTAGTAAATAATAATAATCTTTATTTATATAGCACCAACATGTTCCGCAGCACGTTACAATTTAGAGCAGGCATCTTCAAACTGCGGCCCTCCAGCTGTTGGGAAACTACAACTCCCATCATGCCCACTGTTATAGATTATATAAATGCACGATGGGAGTTGTAGTTTCCCAACAGCTGGAGAGCCACAGTTTGAGGATGCCTGCTTTAGAGGGTATAAGTACAGGCAAGGAGAACAAATGTTGCACAGTAAAGCTACTTACAGATCAGACAGGAGGTATGAGGGCCCTGCTCCCAAGAGCTTACAATTTATTAGTAAAGTCAATGTAGAAATTCTGCAGTAAAATTCACAATAAATCTGTAGCAGATCTACCCTGTGTCAATATATCCTAAAGCCATGTCTCCATTGCACTGGTTTTTGGTCGGCTTTTTAAGTGGATTCAGTATTTAGAATATGCAAAAATCCAATTGTAAACCATTGCCCATAGACCTCAATAAAAAATCTGAGCTTTAGTGTGCACAGCTCAGATTTTGTATTGCCGGATTTCCAAACCGCCGAGTTATAAAACATGTTCTATAAACCGCCGTATTACGTCAGATTCTAGTACAGTTCAGTGTACTAGGGCCAGCTGAAAACCAACAGTGTTTTTTGCCGCAAATCCACCCCAAAAACCATGGCATGGCGATTGTAAAATACCATCTAAGGTGTGACATTTTACAGTTGTGTATAAAAGAAAATAAGCTAACTTACTATTTTTTCTTGTTTATATATATATATATATATTTATATACTTATTTATATTATATATATTTATATTATTTATATTTATATATATATATTTATATTATATATATTATATTATATATATATATATATATTTTATATTATATAATATATATATATAATATAATATATATATATATATAAATTTATAAATATATATATATATAATGTATGTGTGTGTATGTAGCTTTTTACGTTAAAATTGTATCATTGTTTGTAAGAACAATAATTGAGCATGGTAAAGTAATGCACTTTTATCCCCTCCCTTCATCCAGACTGGAGAAACTGTGGTTTCAAGAGGTGAAGGAGCGAGGAGGAGACGAAGCCTCTCTTCGAGGTGTTGCGTGGAGATTCTGTCGCACTAGGCTGATCATCTCTATCATGTGCCTGATGCTCACTCAACTGGCTGGCTTCATTGGTCCAGTAAGTAGTTTCCACCCTGTTTCATGTGCCCAGAGGTAATATCGTTAGGCCTTTTTTTTTTTTTTTTTTTTTCTTTTTTTTTTTTTCTTTCACTGTGCCCTCTTTGCCATACTACTGAGATCATTTATTTAGATCTACACAATTAGTCCTGGTTCACCTTTTTTTCTACGTTTTTTTTTGTTTTTCCAATTCTTGTTGAAGTCTGTTCTTCTTGAGTGTAGTCTACAGTTGAACCATGGTAAATACAACATATTGCAGAGCCAGAAATCCAATAATGATATCTTTATACAGCACCTTTACAATCAATCCAGATTGTTTCATTATAAAGTAGCATTATTGGATTTTGCCTTTCACTAAAATATGTAGAACAAGTGTTTTTTTGTTTTATACTGTATAATATCAAAATATCCGGAATTACTTCCCTTAAACCCCCACTAGGTGCCACAGACCTCACATTATTCCACTGTGTTTGTATGTGCATGTATTCCACAAGTATCCTATTATCTCCATTGCAACTTATTGCTAATTTTTCCTAAGGTGTATGGCAGTTTTACTGCTTTTAGTACAAATTTTCAGTGCGCAGTTTAAAGATGAAGGTGCAATATATGGGTAAGTACATCTGGGGCGCTGTCAATATTTGTTTAAATTATTTGTTCTGTAGCATACTTTACTGCTTGCCCTTGATCGGATAGCAAACCTTTTTTTATTTTATTTTTTTTGAGGATACAATTTTTTTCATAATGTTGAGTCTAAAGGTGTAGGTATATTGTTAATTGTAGAATGCTCCAAACTTAACAAAACAAGCTTCATTAAGAAGAGCTTCTGTCATTGTTACACTACATAGGTGATGGGTGCTCCTAGTCAAGTTATGCACGTGTCTTATTTTCAGCCCTTTGCAAGTTACAGGATTTCATAAAGGGTAAAGCTATTTTAGTTTAAGTGTTGGTTCCTCTGTGTTGAAGGTCAGTAGTATTGAATCTTTGATGGAGTTAGTACTGTTGTTTTTGGTTATATTTGATGATCTGATGGATTTGTGCAAAATTCTTATTCCAGAACAAAGCTTGCCTTGCTGTAGTAGGAAGCAAGCCAAGATAGAACCTGGTAACTGTTTTAGTTGATGACTAATGCTCTTAGAGCTCTTATGTATGGACTCTTGGTTTGTTACCAGAAGGTGTCCGTATTATTATTATTTTTTTTAAATAGACATTTTGGGAACATTTTATTAGTTTTGTTTTTTTATTCTGGAGTATAGAATCATAAGATTTTTATTTTTTCTGTAGAAAAATACTTTGGCACATGACTTCCCTTTCCAATGTTAAGTTGGTTTAATGGCCATTTTGGCTGAAACTCCACTCTGAATTTTAGATCTGGACACTATATTATATTTTTTTTAAAGTGGGGATATTGGATCGTGCTATAGGAGTTCATTGGTTTGGTTTTTAATATGTATTTTATCCTTAATCCAGCCTCTCCGGTTTGCCATGTGAGACGCTGGACTAATGGTCGGGTGGGGGAGGGTCATTACTAACGTAACCTCTGTAGTGGAACCAATGACAGAAGCTATTCTTTAGAATTTCCAGGGTGGCAGTTCTGCGGCCAGATACAGCCAGGCAAGCTGGGCAGAAACACACGCAGTGCAAGATTAAGGTAAGGTCTTATTTATTCCACGGGAATGCTTACAACCACAAGAAGTTTAAGCCTATGGTAACATTAATCTGCAGAGATTCTCCCATTAACTCTTAACAGTGCTTTCATTATTTGCTTCCCATTCTACATTTGTTTTGTTTCTTTTCACCTGATAAATTGTTACTTGATAATGCTGAGCATTTCTTTTTATTGGCCTTTTTGTTATTGGATACGGAAAGTGCTGCTTTTTGAGTCTGTCTGGCGTTAGGAGGTGCACACACCTCCTACAGTGCCTCTACAAGACTCTCTAGAAGCAGGTCTTCAGTTATCTTACTCTATCTGTGTTCTTTTATTTCTTTTATTTTTTTTTTCCTATATGTATCTAGTGTCTTAATAGTAGACTGCTTCATCCTTCAGTGCCAAAATTTTACTCAACCAGATACCCCAGTGTTACTTTTCCAAACAAGCAGCCTTATGTGCAGTATCTCCGCCTTCCCAAGTGCTGCCTTTCCTTTATACAATTATGAGCTGAAAGCTTCCCCCAACTGGGCTGATGTGGGGAAACCGCAAGGACATGGACTTATCGGACTCCTCCTGTAATAACAGGAAAGGCAGGCTGGGTAATGCGTAACCTCAGGTTCCTTCATACCTGCTGATGGCATATGCGCTCCGAGCTTCTCATAATCTGTGCCCGCTACATGCCAACTGGTTGAATGATTGGCTCAGCATGAAAGACTGTTGCACAAGGACTAGAAGAGACTCAAAATATTCCAGCTATCCTGATTACCGTTCAAATCTTTGTATATCATCTGATCAAATACCTGTTTGTCATCTTGACGATTAATTAATGGATACAGCACAAGAAAATAGGAATGAATAGGAGTTTTTTTTTTTTCTTTTTTTTGTCCGTTCAGTTTCTTTCCAGAACCAGTTGGAATGAATTGGTAGCATGTTTGAGATATGTATATTACCCGCTTGCTCTCTTGTTTTGTTTCTAAATTGTATGTGATTCTGTTATTACAGACGTGCTTGTTGGAATCTGTTTGGTAAAATACAACCCCACTCCCTTAATAAAATTGTTTTCTCCCCAAGTTCATAGTTTTTTATCCATAATAGTTAATTGTTCCTTTGTCAGCAGCATAGTTTTGAATTTAGTGTAAATTAATAAATTTATTTAGAGATAAAGAAAGTGACCAATAGCAAAGATCATTATGAAAGTCGGCTGGAATATGAACCTTTCAGAGCATTTGGTATAGTGGAAGACTTTACTGGTTGCCTGGGTAAGCGTAAAATGTCCAGAGTAAACAACTGAATTGTATTGCTTTTAATGTGCTTGTGTGTGTTTTTGTTTTTTTTTGTTTTGTTTTTTTTTTCTCTATAATAATAAACTGCTGATATTTATTTTCAGGAATTTATTGCCAAATGTCCTTCTCTTCCCCGTACAACTGTAGGTACAATTGTTCCTTTTTATCCAATGCGCACGTTGAAAAACAAATTTATTAAGTATTTGCATTAAGACTTTTTTTTTTTTTTTGGTTTATTTTCCTCCTTTTTTTGGTTTTGTTTTAATGCCTCTGTTTTCTGTTAAACTAGCTTTATGTTGATATTTTACTCATGAAGTAAGTTTTATGTTAAGTTAGAATGCTAGGAGTCCTGTCACATCTGCCATTAGTTCTACGAAGGCGTCTGTGTAACTAAATTGCATTTTTCTCATTATGCCGGTTATATGCTGTCTCCAAATGTTACACACTTGCCTCCAACAGTATTGCTTTCCTGTTAGGTCTTTGGAAAACCAATGACGGTATTCTAACTTAGCATGAAGCTTGGTAAAATTGGTGCAAAATTGGTTCAAGACGACTCATGCCCATTTGCCTCTCTCCCTGTAGGCGATTGTAGTGAAAAGCCTCTTGGAATATACGCAGCAGAGTGATACGGACCTCTCATACAGCTTGTTGTTAGTGTTTGGGCTGCTCATGACCGAGATTGTCAGATCTTGGTCCCTGGCACTTACATGGGCTTTAAATTATCGAACTGGTTCCCGTCTTCGAGGAGCAATTCTTACCATGGCCTTCAAGAAGATCCTTAAGTTGAAGAACATAAAAGAAAAATCACTAGGAGAGGTGTGTATTTGACTGAGTTTCTTTTATACTATACTGGCTAGTGATAAAGGAATCACTTTTTGGGGTTTAGTTTATGTATTAGTATTTAGCTTGTTAACCATATGATTAAAATGACGTGGTTAGTACGATTAAAGTAATGCCAGTTTTATCTAGTCCTTATGTGTAACTTTTCACAGAACTCTAATATATAATATAATATATATTTATATATAGTATATAAATACTTATATTAATTATATAAATATAATTATTACACATACACATCACAACACAACATACCATACATACATACATACACACACATACAACACACATAACACATACACACACACAATACATACTACATACATACACACACACTAATAATACATACATACATATACTACATACACCATAATACACATACATACACATACACACCACATCATACACATACATATCCATACATACACACCCACATACATAACATACATACATCACATACATAACATACACACACACAAATACATACAATACACAACAACCACACCTACATACATAACATACACACACATAACACACAACATACACACACTACAACACAACACACACATACATACATACACATACACACACACACACTTTATTTCATTCAAGGACAAAGACACCTCGGGCAAAAGACTGCTGCAGCTAGGAAGCAGGCAAGCAGAAAAGAGTGTTTACGCCCACTACCAGGCTATACATTCCTGCAGACACGGAGTGAAACTAGTTTTAGCTTATGGTCCTTAAGAGGAAGAAACTACTGCTTGTCTGCAGGATTTTCTTTTTTTTGTTTTCCATTTCCTTTTTATTTTTTTTCCCATTAGGTGGGAAGCAAGGATGACACCATTTCTTTAACTCCTTCATACCTGAGAAGGGTACACTCTTTTAAAATTTCTATGCCAAAGATCACATATGCCCTCTCCAGACAACAGTTGTCTAGGACCCCTCTACAATTCCTTGGATTGGCTGATCCTTCTTTTGGCAGTCAGTCATTCCCTTCACTGATGGCTCTCCTCCCCAGGCATTCTGTATGGCCACTTCTTCCTCCTTCTGTGCTGCCCAGTCCTTTCCAGGAATGAGTTTCCCTACTTGTAAGGCCTCTATACCGCTTTCCCCATAAACATTATAGAGCTGAGGCGATGTTCCTTTGTCTGCAACACTGAACAGCTCTTCTGGATACCCACTCTGTCTCCAGATGGACAATACCACAGCTGTGGCTTATCCACGAACCACTGTGGTAACCAAAGTCCACTGGTAGAAGCCTAAAACGGGCAGTCATATTCCAGCTCTGTCTACACTACATATACCCAGGGATGACAGCTGGCTTGTTGAAAACCACAGCTGTGAGCAAGTTGATCTAGCTTCAATTGCAAGACTCCTTCATATCGCAAGTTCTGGTTGCCCCTTAGGATGGCTACAACCTGCTGTAAGTCATTCTGCTCCTTCCTTTCATCACAGCTTTCTTAAACAGATCAAAGCAAGAACGTTGCCTACAATTCTGGTAACTATGGATTGGCAACATTAAGTTTCCATTGTTCACTGACTTTTACCAGAAGAGTAGGTTCACTTTTTTTCTACTCAAGGTGTATTACTACTTACACCTTAATGAGGATATTGTATCACCCTCTTTCTGCCCATTTCTTTCTTGGTGTTTATCCTTCTTGGATCCAGTTCTTCATTTCCATGGACCCTGTGAATCAAAATAAAGGGAGTGGTCCCAGTTTCTACACATGGAACCTGTTTTTCCAATATATTCTGCTTGATTTTTCAGGATGTTTTAACTTTTCTATTGGACCAATTTTCAGGTATATGCACTATTTTTGATTACTTAAGTTTTTAAATTTCTGAGATCAGAGTTATCTTTGTTCCTGTTGGTTCCATGCTTTTTTCAGCACTCAGATCACAGCCCACAATGATCTAATGGCTACTGACTTTGAAACTGCAATCAATAAAGCCACCTATACATATATATATATATGCCGGGAAAATAGACTGTACCTTTAGTACCAAGCCTAATGCAGTCATCACTTCTTGCGCATTTGAGAATTCAGTGTTCAAACTAAATTTGGCAACTTATAGTAATATAGATGTCTGTGTGCTCTGAAGAGGAGGATGGAAGTAGCAGTAAACTGTTAGGGTATGTTCACACGGCTTATTGCGGCGCGTATAGTACGCACTGCAATATGCCGGGTGTTTAGGAACCACATGCTGATCAGCACGTAATTCCAAAGCACTGGGGGACCAGCCAGGCGCCGACCCCTATAGCAGACATGCATTTGTCCAGCGGCAAAAATGATTTCACCGCCCTAACCAATTAGTAAAAATTGCATCAATCCTCCCCCTGTGCGTACAATATGATCATATTGTATGCCTGGGAGGACAACGCAATATGCGGCTAAATAAGCCATGTGTAAATACCCTTAAATGTATGTATAGAGAGACACTCTGACCCTGTACAAGCACCCTCAGCTCCCCATGCACAGTTGGTATTATTCACAGAAGTAATTTTACCATATTGTGATGTCTGTCTGACAAAGTGATAGTAAAACCAGTTTCCCTGTAATGCTGGGGGAAATCTTCTGGTTTGATAATATGTATTTGAGAAAAGTCTTAACATGTCATCTAGTATACATTTCTGTGTGGTGGTGAATAGGTACTCTTTAACTCCTCTCCTGCTCCTTAACCACAACATTTCTCCTTTGCTATTTAAAATACTTACTCTCCTCAGAATACACTTGCTTTCCCCATCGGTTATACAGTAATCGATATGCCATCAATACCCCTACTAATAAACACTCCACAGTCTTTGTCCTGATCTTACCTCTCCTATCCTATTTTGTTGCCTAACATTATGGAGCTTGCACTCAAACCTTCCAACCCGTAGATGCAACCTTGGCTTGCCTCTGAAATCCTCCTGTAGTGTACCTGTTACAAGCAATACTTCCTGCAGAAAAAAAATTGTATTGCCATTTAAAATTTAATTATAAAAAATAATAATAATGCATACAATTAAATTAAAAAGGATAAGTATCTCACACAGCAAGATCAGCAATTGGGGATACATACATAATATAGATGCACAAGGAGAACCAGCATGTAAATGAATAAATCTAAACTACACAGGATAATAAATACAAATTGCATCTTGATAGAAAGTGCTAGTGCATTGTATTATGTATGGGAATAGAAATATCAAGACAATGTGTAAATTTGCCAATTATTTAGTAATTTAACTATTAAGGGCAGGTTTTAATTGCCATGTTATTTCCAGCTAATAAATGTTTGCTCCAGTGATGGGCAGAGAGTGTTTGAAGCTGCAGCAGTTGGCAGTTTGCTGGCCGGAGGACCCATAGTTGCTGTTCTTGGGATGGTATACAATGTCTATGTATTAGGTCCCACTGGCTTCCTTGGCTCCGCTGTGTTCATCTTATTTTATCCAGCTATGGTAAGTTATTTCAAACACTTTTTTTCGGTTTAGTCAATATCTTTAATCCGCTTAAAAGTATGCTGCATTTTACTTTTTGTCTTTTCTGTCTCTGAACCCTCACATTTTTATGTTGTAATTCTAATGGTAAAGTTGAAGTGTTTTCCGTTCACACGGCTGATTCACGCCGTAATTGCGGGACGGATTTCGCCCGTAATTACGGCGTGTGTACAAGGGCGGGGGGAGGGGGCAGCAGCCCGCCGGCCCCACAGACTTTCATACCCCGCCAGGATAATGTGCATGTCACTTTCTCCCCGCTCGCCGTATTTCGCGAACGGGGAGAGGAGATGGAATCCATAGTTCTCTATGAGAACTGTGGATTACCGCAATGACAGGGACGGATTTTGGCTGTATTACAGTGCAGTATGGCGTGCAATACAGAACAAAATCCTTCCCAAAATCAGCCGTGTGAACATGCGGCAGGATCTTAGTCCGTAGCTGGTAAGAAACCAATCCTATTTAAATCCATCTACTTACGTTATGATCATTACACACAGACAATAGACAAAGTAAAACTACTGAACATATTATTATTACAGATGAACTGCTGCCTTTCTTTCAGTATGCTATGATAATAAATTGCATTTATGTATGTTTAACTCTTGGACAGTCCCTTTTTAAATTACTCATTTAGTTTCTTCCTCTCATACCCTTCTGTTACCAGAACGAATGGCCTAATACTAGCCTGTATAGCAATATTCTGTTGCCTGTTTTATAGAACGTTATGGGCGACATGTTTGAACGGGGCTGCGCCAGCTTTCGGGTGTACTTTGAGCCAAAATGAATGTATGAACAGGTGCACTCTAAACTTTGCAGTAAGGCCCTTTTTTATGCGCCAAAGATTTATGGCATTCTGGGGGCGTCGCACCACATCCGGAGAATCATAAAATGTGTGTAATTCTTTAATGGAGAATCTGTATTTACTGAAACAGGGTTATCAGGAGATGACACTGGTACTCTGTGATTGCCCCCGTTACTATATTCTGATTGCAATGATGCTTAGAATCTGCAAATATATGTTCTACATTTGTTATGTGCATGGGGGAGCTACCTGATCTGTCAGCAGTATGAGCGATGCATTCTCCTTGCAGTGTGTTTAGACATGACTGACTTTTTTTCTTTTTTTTTTTTTTTAATTTGCAGATGTTTGTATCCAGGCTAACTGCATACTTTAGAAGAAAGTGTGTTTCAGTCACGGATGAACGTGTTCAGAAGATGAATGAAGTCCTAAATTACATCAAGTTCATTAAAATGTATGCTTGGGTAAAAGCATTCTCTCAAAATGTACAAAGTAAGTACAGTTTTCTACTCAGAAAAACAGAATTTTGGATTAATTTACTATTTTTAAACAAAACAATAACCGATGTCATTTCCAGAGGTAACTACATACTTTTTTTTTTATAATAAAGGGAGCCAGTCACACAGGTTATGCCATCTTTGCTGAGGACAGAATAAGTTAGTGGCAGACATACTGTTTCCAGTGCTGTGTCCCTTATTTTCTACGATACAGTAATTTCAGGGCATTTAAAGGGGTTTTGCCAGGAGGAGCCTTATCTGCTAAGAAGCTAATGTAAACAAATCACGGAGCGCCGCACACAGCCAGAGCACAAAGCTGCATAAGGGATCGTGTGACATGTTCACTGAAATAATCAACCTGCAACTAGTGGATTCTGATACAGAAAAGACAACAGTTTTTCTCCTCCGCAGCTTGAAAGCTCCTTCATGTTCTCTGTCATCAGATAAAGCAGGGATCTAATCACACTACAACTAGTTTATTCTGTATACAAAAGAAAACATATTGCTACCCGGTGCCTTGAAAACTTCTGCAGCTCAGTCTCCTCAGATAAGAAGCTCTCTGCGCAAGCCCGGCCAGCAGACAGCCGCTCTTGTCAGGCCGTATCTAATACAAACTTTGACGTAACCAAGGGCATGTAAGGAAGGCTGTAGCTCTCTCAGGCTGCAATTTTTGTAATCACATATATTTAGAAAAGTGATTAAAAACCCATTTTGGAGGATCCCACGTCAACATTACATCGTGGCAAAACCCCTTTAATGCTCCTGCACCCTAACTCTGTCTCTATCGGTCCTGTCAGGATTTTCTATGCTTTTCTCTTGGAAACCCTGCTTGAGATCACATATATTATACCACATGCTGTTTATTTTGCCGTTGGATGGGGCAGCATAAATCATTTGACAGATTCACTCTAAACAGTCACTTATTAAATAGCACATGCATTTATAGTCTTAATAAAGGAATCCTATGAACTATGCTTCTCTAGTCATGGACAGCGTTATAGACTGACCAGTTTTAAAATGAGCTATGCAAATATTCAGAGACCAGTAAATGAGAAGCTGGAGGGGAGCCACGAAACGAACACTTAAAATTGTTGTCTCTGAAGCATCACTGCATTTCCGAATGTAACCCATTTTATTGTAATGAAGGTATTTCATACATACAGTAGCATAAATCTGACGACCGGTTCTCTTTAAAGATAAAATTTAGGCAAATTGAGGGACAGAACTTGGCACACTCAGTTGTTTACACATCTTCACTGGAATATCATATAGTAAACGGGGATGTATAGTTACCTATATGGATGCAATTACCATGGGAGACTGCATAGAAGTTGTGATCCCCAGATGGTTTTAAGCATTAAAAGGTACCCCCTTAAAATACTAGTTTGTCAAGCCCTGTATATATTGTTTGGGGCCCCAGGGGCCAGATCCTCATTAGTAAACTGAAAGAAGTGCTCTGGGAATATTTCTGCCCTTGACATGCTACAGCTATCTAGAATTGTCTTTTACTAGCATGGCTAACCAATGAAAAATAGTACAGCTGAAATAAAAGCACACACAGTGCAGCCTCTTCTCATTTATGTATTTTATGTCATAAAGCATACATATTTATATGGAGAAGCATAAACTATATATTGCTCCATGTTGATCCTTAAAGTAACACAATGTCCAGATCTGTGAAATCAGCAGATATTGGTTGTTAATGTGTAACAAAGAAATTATCTTTTAAATTTGGATGGTATGGTACAGCTCTCCTTTTTGTTTTTAGAAATACGAGAAAATGAGCGCAAGATCCTTGAGAAAGGTGGATATTTCCAAAGCATCACGGTGGGAGTTGCGCCTATTGTTGTGGTCATTGCCAGTGTGATCACCTTTTCTGTGCATATGATGCTTGGATATGACCTGACTGCTGCCCAGGTAATATAATGGACATATAGGTGACCTTTTTAAACCTAGCTTTAGGACCTAAAATAAGCCAAAAAATAAAATAGGTTTATATGTCCTTAGACTTCATGAATACTAGAAGCCATGGAAAACTGTATCCCTTAAAACCAGGGCCTAACTCTGATATACAGCATGCTGCAATAATTTTAGTTGTATTGTGCAGACTCTGTGTGTGATCAACATGTTGATCTGCATAGACCCATTGAATGCAGTGAGATGAGGCCTAACTTGGATGCAGATCTTAGAGTAGCTCATAAGATAGGTCACTCTCCTGACATGTCTTTTTATTGAATAGTTGAATTTCTCAGTTCTGGATCATCAAGATGCTGTGTTCCGTGATTGCTCTTATTCCTGCTAGATCGTTTTAAGTAAATTAAAGGGGTGTATTGAAAAACACTGCATAAAATGTATCCAAACACGTACCCAAAGTGTGGTACATGTTTGAATATGTTTTCTGTGCAGCACAAACGTACCCTATAGTTTTTTAAATAGGGCGTCTGATGCGTTAAACGGATCAAGAATTGATATGTCAATTCTTTGATCGGATCCATTAAAGGCATCCGAAAGACGTATATAAAACACATATCATCTGAATGATACGTGTTTTACGTTGAAATCGATACAAATCATGGTGAACGTTTGTTAGATACGTGTTTCGGTCCGGTTTTGGGTCTGCAAAGCATACCCAAACACGTATCTTAAACACTGTGTGAACATCCCCTAATCATCTTTTGATCCACCCCTGGAACATGTATATTACATGCCATTGGTTGATCACTAAATACAGAGTTAGGAGCGCACACCTTGGCGGGAGGGAAAGAAGGTGTTCGGTGTATATGGACTACTCAAAGAGAGTCCCGTCTAGCGAAATTCAAGAATCCACGGCACATTAAATACAGGATTAGGAGTTGATTAGAAAAGAAAAACACGCTTTATTTATAGTATTGGCTCAATATACATATTTTGAAAAAACAAGTCGAACGGGGGGGGGGTGGAAAGTCCATTCCAATCAAGATTACATATCGGGTAGTCGTCTGGTACTCTTGGCCTTTGTCAGAAACACAGTGGATTACACCTACACTAACCGAGTGGGGTTCTGGAATTTCTGAATCTTTTATTAACATTGTGGAAGATCCTAGTACGAACGTAGATTAAGGCGGTGACCTCTTCTTGCAAGGCGAGAGTCCTTTATGCAACGGTATCACATATGCTTGAAATCTCTGTGCTCCTGGGACCTACCTCATCCACCCCAGCTTGTACACCTGATAAAGGTTCAGATTAACCGAAACGTTGTGTATATCTTCCATACCCATTGCAACAAGAGGACACACTGAGCAGAGAACCACCACAAGTCCACAGAGATTTCAACCATATGTGATACCATTGCATCAAGGACTCTCGCCTTGCAAGAAGAGGTCACTGCCTTAATTTCCATTGGATAGTCTGCATATTTTACAAAAAATTTATATTGAGCCAATACTATAAAGCTTGTTTTTTCTAATCCTCTCCTAATCCTGTATCTAGTGTGCCGTGGATTCTCGCATTTTATTGGTTGATTAGTGGCCTTGCAATTAGATCAAGGTCTTGTTCTACCTATTAAGCATTGCTTGTTATAGTCCTGAACTAGTGTGGCTAATCAATTTTTGGAATTAAATAGGCTCTACAAGTGCCTAATGGAGTGCAAGTTTACATGTATCAATACAAATAGGAAATACTTTGAAAAAGCAAAACCTAGATTGGACTGCACCGCTTAAAATAATATATAAATAAAAATTATATATTTTATTTTTATCCATTTTAATTTCTTGGAGACACAACCAGATATGATTTAAAGCATGTAAGAAGGACAAATCTGTGCATAACTCTGTCGACTTCTCCCAGGTAGCGTAGATTTTACACATTGGTAGCAAATACTTGTGAACAAGTAATGTTGTGACCAGCTGAAAATAATATCTGAGATCATGCAGTTAAAAAAACAAAAAAAACAAAAAAAACCCACTCCTATGAACCAAGTGTTCAAGGCAAAATGGACTTTATGGGTACATGTGGGTAAAATGATCGATTGCTGATCTGTATTTCAGGAGTTACATCCTCTGGATAAACACTGTAGGATTACAGGCTGAATTCCATGGATAGAAGGCAAAAACACCATTAAGATTGGAGCCAATTTTCCTCTCTTTAGGGAATTAATTTCTTCCTATCTCCAATACGACAATAAGAATAAATCCATGGATTAATGACCTTTCTCCAGAATCCTAGTCACTTTAACTTGTTTTCTTACTCTAGAAATGCATCCAGACCCTTTTTGAACTCCTTAAGTGATTTCACCATGACAAGTTCCTTTGGCAGAGTTCCATGCGCTCACTGCTCTTACAGTAAAGAATCCCCTCCTATGTTTATGTAGAAAAATTATTTCCTGTAGAGGACGCCCTCTAGTTTGTACCTAGGGATAATTCCATAACAAATCATGGAAGAGATCTCTGTATAATCCTAAAAAGTTAGGGATATTTGGCTTTTTGTTTAGGGTTATCCTGAAATTTAAAATTTTCTTGAAATTTTTTTTTTTTTTTTTTTTAAAGTAAACTAAATGAGACCATCTCTTAACTTTAGAATGCACATATTCCAGTCCCGAATTCCTAAATTGTCATCACTGATCTTTAATTCAGGCCTCTTGTATTTTTATAAATTTTTTTTAATTTAAAAAAAAATAAATAAAAACCTGTGACTTGCTGCGCCATTTCTGTTTGAGCGAAGCTTTAGCTGCCTCTCCAACTACCATTTTAGCTAGAAAATTTTTTTTTTTCTCTAATTTTTGTACAAACTTTCTGCACACACATACATTTTATAAAAATTTTATAGTAGCAGCAAATTCTTTTTGGTTCAATTTTTTTTTTCCCCCACTTGCAGGTGTTAAACAGTGTACATGTTCCAACAGAACATACATTCACTCAGCCACCCCCCTTAAAAAGAAAAAAAATTTGAAAAAATTTTTAGCAAAGGGGGCATGTTTTGTTCTTCACAGAGGAATTTTTTTGTTAAAGCCATGCTTATTTAGACTAACGACTTACATTTTTTCTGCAGGCATTTACAGTTGTCACAGTCTTTAATTCAATGACATTTGCCCTAAAGGTGACACCATTCTCTGTGAAATCCCTGTCTGAGGCTTCTGTGTCGATGGAAAGGTTTTTAAGGGAAGCCCTGGTCCCTGGCGATCCCATTTTTTGAATTTTGTTCGTATTTCTAATTGAATAAGGGTGACCTTTTTAATTTAGGGTGTACTATTAGTTTTTAGAAATTATAATTTTTCCACGTCTTTTGGCACTCCAATTAGGTGAGAAAAATATTTTTTGGGTTGGTTTAAAAGTTTTTACGTTACATATTTTTCGGCTGCATAATGTTGGAGCCATCCACACAAGTTAATTCAGCTGGACTTCTTTTCAGATGTTTAATTTCTAAACCACTCACTTTTTGTGCTTAACCAGTCTTTAGGTCTATATACGTAGAGTTATTTCATGCCAGTTAAAGTTACACTGGAACAGGCAGAGGGACCTATGGGCTGCTGAGAAGGTAATGTAGGTCCCCAAAAAAGCAAGCAACTCTTAAAGGCAAAAACAAACACTAACAGTCATTTGTTTCAGCTCTAGCAAATCAAGTCAATTGGGCCCTGGTCAAGTCTATCAAGGCTATAAGTGTTAAGCAAAATTTGGCATACGCACATGGTATGGCTAAAGGAATTTTAGTGTGAGACAATAGATAGCTGAGTTTATAATAGGATATTTTGGGATGACATTGGGATTCTTTTCTTAGGACTTTTATAGCTTTATTTTTGCTGCATGTTTTTTTTATAATCAGGGGTTATTTTTTATAGGGTTTTTTTAAAATTTTTTTAGCCACATTCCCAAATAAAAGGGATTGGGATTGTCCGGGGTATTGGGTTTTTTACAAGAAGGAAGGGGGTTTTAAAAAAATGCCCCATCACCCTCAATTTGAAGTTAGTTGACTCTAATGAGCTACCTTTTGCTCCGCAGCAGCTTCCTTCCACTGTATAGCCTGATGTTTTTGCTTCCTGCGTGACCTAGACCTGACCTGCTGTCTCATCTTTGCACCTTTTCCAACCTCCATCGGTTTTTTTTCTAAGGGAAATTTCACATGTAAAAAAAAAGCATCCTGCCCAAACATCATTATTCAGCTGCAAAATGCCACATTAGCATGGGATTCTTCCCATGCCAGCACTCAATGTTCTCCGAAGGCGACCCCCAAACTGAAAAAAGATAAGAAGGGGGGGCAAAAAAAAAATAGAAAAAGGCTGTTTGCAAAAGAAGACCACAGGCTGTTCTGGCGAGCAAAGGCATTACTGGTGGATAAGATAACAAGCCACCCCGATAAAGAAGGAAAAGTACCCAGCGTCAAGTATGGGCTACGCGGTTTTATACAACTTTGACGGGAAAGATTGAAAGGGTAGGTTAAAATACTGTGGTTTTTTAAATTTTTCTAAAAGGGGACATACTTTTATGCAATTTTCTTTTTGGTTTAAAAAAAAATATTTTATTTAAAAAAGGGGTTATGCAGTCTATAAAAAAAAAATTAAAAAGCGCCCAAAAAAAAAACCCAAAACATCTCTTTCCCCAACCCTTTTTCACACCCCTATGTTTCCCCTTTCCCCTCATGGGAAACGCCATCCCTTTTCGAGCTATGCCTAAAGCCACTTACCCAGAGTTTTACTCTACAGTGATGAGGAGCACCCAGTAATAGCTGTTTGCAAACAAATATAGATTTGGGTTTTAAAACCCTTTAAATTGTTAGGGTCGCAAGTCAGGTGTGAATTTTAAAGGGGTCTACTCCAATGGGGATCTGTAGAGTCCCAGCTATTTCTATGTCCATTTTTAATAATTTTAAATTTTAGTGAATTAACAAAAAGATGTAAACTTCACAAACCCCCCTAGGCATTTAATAGGGGCTTGTGTACATACTCTTTTTTACACCCCAATAGTTTTCCAAGTTAGGCACACTTTTCAACTTAAAATTTAATTAAT
>JAODAL010057166.1:0-22839 GCA_025379985.1 Phyllomedusa bahiana
TAAAAATAAAAAAGATTTTGCACAAATATATGAAAGGCCACTCACCAATCCTCCGGTTTGTTAATCCCACTCTGTTCTCTCAACAAGCACTCAGTTTAAAACCAAAATGGAGCAACCAATGGAGCAATTAAAAATTAATTGGTTTTTATACCCCGGAACCAAAACCCAAACCCCCCCACTTCCCCGGCTTTTCCTGTGATTCGGCCCTTTTGGTAGTACACCGGGTGCTTTTTCTTTTTAAATGGGGTCAGTACTTTAAAAAACCTGCAAATAGAAAAAAAAAACAACTTTTGCTACAAACAATATGTAGCCACTCCCCAAACCCTTTCCGGTTTTTTAAACCCTTTTCCCACTCTGTTTCTCAAAAAAGCATCATTTAAAACCCAACAATGGAGCACACCAAGGGAGCTAGCTAAAAGGGAAAGACGATACGGGGTTTTTTTATACCCCCTGACACCAGCTAACCCCCCCCCCCCAGTAATGTGACCCCTCGGGTTCCTGGTAATACCCCAGTAAATTCAAAGGTCCTGGGATTACACCAGGGGTTTTTTTTTTTTTTTTAAAATGTGCCCAGAAATTTTTAAAAACCAACCGCAAAAAGGAAAAAAAAAAAAAAAATTTTTCCCTGAAAACTTTTGGGCCCACCCCCACCAACCCCTCCGGTTTTTTTAAAACTCCGCACTCTGTTCTCTAAAACAAAAATCATTTGTGAACCAACAATGGAGCAAAACCAAGGGAGCGATCTCATTTTTCCCTTTAGCTGTTTACTTTATCTCTAAAACCATGTTTCTCAACCCAGTCCTCAAAAACCCAAACCCAAGTCTGTTTTCAGGATCTCCCACAGAAAGCAGGGAACAAATTATAACACCTGGGGTCACCGGAATCTTCCCCAAAATTTTGGAAAAACAAATTTACCCACCTTCCAATACTGGGGAAAAACCTTTGTTAAACATGACCTGTTGGGGGGGTCTTGAGGACGGGAGTTGAGAAAATTTGCTCTATAAAAGGTGAAATTTAAACAAAAAAAAGGGTTTATGAGGCGGGAAAAAATTTGGGGTTTACTCTTTCTGAAATTGGGGGGGGGGGTTTTTCTATCAGGTAATGCCCCAAAATTTAAAAAAAAAGAGTGAAGAAATCAGGCGATCCCTTTTTTAGGGGCAAACCCGGAGAAATTTTGATGGTGATTGAGAGTTCTAGCTCCCTTCTTCAAATGATGTTATACAAAAAAATGAAAATTGTAATTTTTCAATTTTTCCCTTTTTTTGTTTTAAAAATCATTTTCTAAAGAAGGGAGTTATTTCCTCGAAAGCTCAAACCCTCAATAACTCGTTATCCCCTAAAAGGTTTTCGCCCCCGATTTCTTCAAATCTTTACACTTCCTATGGCTAACAAGGTTTTTAAAATTATACAAAATAATAACCCCAGGGCACAGTCAGAAAAAGAAACCCAAAAAAACAATCCCTTTTTTATTTCCCGCATCAGAAATAAAAGAGAACTCAGGGACAAGCCAAGAAATCTTGCCCCTTAGAGGAACAAAAATTAAAAAACAAACAAAAAAAACACCCAAAAAAAACAAAACAAAGAAAAAGCCCTTTTTAATTTCTTTTTCAAAAAGGTGAAAAAAAATTAAAAAAAAGGGGCCCCATGGGATGAAAACTGTCTAGGTTTAAAACCCCACTTTTTTCCCCTAGCCAAACCCAAACAGAGTGCTCCTTTCTTTTTTATAGTGCTCGGAAAAAAAAGAGGGGTTTTCCCGATTGGTTTTCCATGGGCAACAAAGGAGTTTTTTAAATTAGACGGTTTTTTATACATGTGGCCCCAAGTGTTTCAGGTTTTTTGTTCATTTTAAAAACATGGTTTTTAAAAGGGCCCCCAAAAAACCCCCTTTTTGCCACCCCAAAACCCAAAACTAAATTTGAAGAGGGGCAACTCCCTTTAAAGGGTTTTGTTTACAGGTGTTGAGTCCGTTGGGGAAATACTTTTTTTAAGCGTTTTGGGTCCAACTGTCGGAGCCCCCCAAAAAGACCCAAACGGGACTAAAATTGGCAATGTGATTTACATTGCTTTTAATATTAAACATACATCAGCATTCAGTCAAGTGATCGCCGATGCGTGTCTCACTGCGTCTTTTTGTCCCTATTTTAAACTATAGGGTGCGATCCTGCTGCATCCAACACACAGCTGCATGTTGGATACGTGTTGGATCTATTTAGGATCCCATTGCCGCTACCTTTTTGCATGCGATTTTCGGATCCAACTCGGATCCAAAATCGAATCCAAAAACGTGGTGTGACCTTAGATTATGTCTCCATTGCACAGGATTACGATCATATTTTCGGCGCTTTTAGTTTTTTTAGATATGATCGTTCATGCATCCCCATAGGTGACAATAGAAAAGACGTGCTAGGGGGCGTGTCTGGGTGCCGGAGAAGATGGCCGCTGCATAGAAGTGCTCTGTAGACCAGCCGCAGAAAAGAGGGGTCGCACTGTAGCAAACCTGGCAAGACTTACATATTTTCTGCCCTGACGTGAGCCAGACATCGCCCGGCATCGGAGGAGAGGGCTTTCGCTGCTATTTCGGCAGTGCAGAGACTCGGCGGTGACCACCGATTCCCGCGGCCTGTAGCGAGAGAGACGGAGGCCAGTTCTCGCGAGACTTGCTAGAGCAGTGTTTCTCAACTCCAGTCCTCAAGATCCACCAACAGGTCATGTTTTCAGGATCTCCCACAGAATGCACTGACAATAATTATATCACCTGTGTCAGGATCTCCAACAGAATGCATGGACAATAATTACATCACCTGTGCAATACTGAGGAAATCCTGAAAACTTGGCCTGTTGGTGGGTCTTGAGGGCTGGAGTTGAGAAACACTGTGCTAGAGAGAGAAAGCACGTGGCAGGGAAGAAGACCAGAGCGGAGCTGCACACTTGGTGCTGTCCTCCCGGGAACTGAGAGTCTGGTCTCCCTGAATACCACCACATCTGACTGCAGGAATTGTTGCAGAGCAGGCGGACAGCCACGCACAGCAGGAGCCTGAGCAGGCAAAACAAACTACAGGCAGCTGCACCACATATAGCAGGGAGCGCCTTCCTAGCTAGAGAGTTATCTCCAGGGCTGTGGAGTCGGTGCCTATTTTGCAGTAGTCGGAGTTGTCATAAAATGGACCGACTCCGACTCCCAAAATATATAATAAGTTGGTCCAGTTAGTTCGATGCAGTGCAAAGATCAAGAGAAATTGGGTCCGGCCAGTGCTACTGCTCCCATATCTTCAGCCTTATCACATGAGGATTGTAATTGATGACATGGATCAGGCAAAGTACTGCCCCAGGGGAAAAGATTCCGCTCCCATGGCAAAAAGATTTCAGCAAAATTTTTCACCTGCTTTCAAAGAAGTAGAAGGGTTCAACCATTCAACAAAACTGACTGTGGCTGAGGCAATTCCTTTACACCATGACATTGTTAGAGATGTTGCCCCTGTGGTTGCCACTTTACCCCCAACCCAAGTTAGTATAGAGAGGCCGTTCTCTAGCCTGGAAGTAATGAGATCAGATGGGAGGTCATGTATGCAGGATCTTATGGAGGCAATACTATTTCTCAGAACAAATTCAGGCACTCCACAAATGTTCCTGCAGTGTTTTGCATATTTACAATTTTTGTGTGTCCTAAAGTCATATCTAATAACTATATTTTACACTGACAAGCAAAATGGTAACAATGTTTTGAACTTGTAACTTTCAGGCTCCATATCTCCATGCACTACAGCTTTGTACATGAGACTCCCATCATTTTATATACAGTCATCTTACCTATCTTAATTTGACTTCGAGGTATTTACAGTAGTATCTGCTTTGTTCTGCAGATTTTTTCATGTAACTGCACTGTTGCTGTTTTGCTCCTAAATATCAAAATGTTAATTTTTATTATTTTGTTAGTATTTGGGAAATCCACCTTTGGTTTTCAATACTGCCTGAATCTTTCTGGACTGTGAATCAGATTCAAGCATATCATGACCAAAATCTGATCCCAGGTCTCTTCTACACATTCCCAATGTTGGTGCAGACTGGACTTGGATACAAATACAGCTTTTTCTTCAACTCTTCCCACAAGTGTTCAAAAGATCAAAACATTGTTACTCTTTTGCTTGTCAGTGTCTTTTTCTACCTAAATAGTTTGATTATGTATCATAACGTGATAAAAAGCCTGATGTTACCATTTTACTACAGTAAAGTTATCACTTAAACATGCGCCATGTATGAGGGAGTCAGGAGTCGGAGTCAGAGGTATGGGACAGTGAGGAGTCGGAGTCGGGGCTTTGGCTTGCCGACTCCACAGCCCTGGTTATCTCCTGTATTTGATCTCGCTCAGTGACTATGACAAGCTTCATGGAGGATAAAGACAGGGAGAGGGAGGCTGGCTGATACTGGAGAGAGCTAGTTCTTGGCCGGAGCCATGCGGCCGGCGGCCATCTATTATTACTAATCGGGTAATACTCTCACACTGGCTAAATTAAATAAGAAGAAGCAGCGTACTGCTCGGCAGTTTCCTGTGGCAGCGCATACCAAGCACAACACCATACATAGCTTCTTCCCTTTAGCTGATTCAAAGCAGAACTCTCAGTGCCTTTCAACAGTGTCTTCTGAAAGGACAATTACTACTACAGCTATAGAAAACTAAATATCTACCGCCCGATCAACGCCTACACTACAGTATCACAAATTGGGTATTGTGCCACAAGCTATATCTCATCCCTCTCTCTCTCCCGGAGCCACGAGTTACAACAAAGAGGTAGAAACGTCCAGAGACTCTCCTGGTCACTCATCACTCCTGGACTTGAGGCTGCCTGTTGCCAGTTCTTTCACACAAAAACACGCCATACAGGCAAATATCAGACCGTACAGCAGACTTGGTGTTTTCCTCGTCTGAAGCACCCCTGGGGCCCCCGCAGTCTGATCTAGAGGCTGTGAATATTTCAACTGACTGCTCTACTTTACAACTGCCCTCTACTGCCTCCACATTTGCCTGTTGCATGCCCCTTACCATGCCGCCTAAAGCACAGAGAACACCAGGGACTCAAAAGAAATTGGGAGGGGCATGTAATATTAAGGCCCAGACCTGGGCTGATCCACTGTAGGATGCGCTAAACCCAACTCCACTGTCTCAAATCCAGGCATCGCCGGACAATCAATGGCGTTCCTCTTCTGAATCTCTGATGGACGCCCCAGATCAGGAATCAACATCTGTTATCCCCACTCCAGACTGGAAGGAATATATTAATCACCTCCTGACGAAGAACGACTTCAAGGCTTAAGAAGCCGAACTAAAAGAGGCGTGTAGAACTGAAATAGTGATGATTAGGAGTGACCTAAAAAGTATTGCAGATCGTGTGGAGGGACTGGAGGAGGCCCATGATGTAACTAGAAGTTATGTCTCTGAACTACATCAACAAATTTCCTCCCAGGCTCAAGTGATTCGTGACACTACCAGAAATATTGAAGATTTGGATAACAGAGGGAGATGGAATAATTTAAGACTCCGAGGCCTCCCCAAGGTCAAAGGCACTGAGGATTTATAATCTATTATATCCGAGATCTTTAACTCACTCCTGGAAAAACCTCCTTCTCACATTATTAAATTTGATAGAATACGTAGAGCATTGAAGCCAAAAATAATTTCTAACCAACCACGAGATGTGGTGTGTTGCATCCATGTCTTTGAACTCAAGGAAAGAATAATTACCCAAGAAAGGATCAAGAAGAGTATTGAATATCAAGGCACTCAATTACAGCTTTACCCTGATCTCTCATGGATAACACTCAATAAGAGGAGACACCTGAAACCTATCCTTACAGAACTTAAAAAACGTGATATTACGTACAAATGGGGATTCCCTTTTGCATTAATTGCAACAAAGGAGGGTCGATTGTCTATATTACGGACACATGAGGATGTACCCCACTTCTGCTGTATGTTTGACATGCCAACTCCAGAGGTCCTGGACTGGGAGATGGGATTCCCCTCACCAGCTCCTCCTACAATATGACAGAAAGCCCACAGTAAGAAGAAGAGATCTCCCAATAGAAGGCCAGTAGATCTCGGGATCTGCTCAAAACACCTGACCTAATCAAAGAGACATTTGGACACTCCTCTGATCACTAATTCCTGTCCAGAGGCAGGTCGTTTCTTATCTACAGCTGCAAGATCAGCTTGTAGATTTTGCAGGTTTTTCTGTTGTTTTGAAATAATAGCGAAGGGTTACCCCATCCCCTTTTTTTCCTTTTTTTCTTTTCTTTTCTTTATTTCTCCTTTCTTCTTCTTCTTCCCCTTTTCCCTTCCCTGTTTTCCTTTCACATATAGCGGTGTATAGTCCAATTTAAGCAATAGACATGATGGAGTTTTTTTTTTTTTTTCTTTCTTTTCTCCTCTTCTTGTGTCTAATCTGGAGAATTTATGCAGTGGTTCGACGCGGCTACTGTCTTCTAAGCCGCTCGCCACTTTCCCCCCCGGTGAGGAAACAACTGTTCCTCGTGTGCTATCCCTTTGGGACAGCGCTCAAACCATAATGGTGGGCCGGATTTCTGGGAGGTCTGAGTCCATCAATATCCCCCTTTGCCGAGATAGTTACTCTCGGTATTTACCTGTAGAGGGTTTTCTGTTTACAAATGGATGATACTCAGGTGCTATGTTCATTGAATCTGTTTTTGTCTCGTCTTCCTGTTTCCTTATGTGTCCTGTTCAAGTTATTCGAGAATTAGTTTTTTTCATGATTTGATGAGAAAGTTGGATTTCTTGCAGTATTTCCTTATTAGGTGTGGTGATGGCTTATATAGTATCTATAAATGTGAACGGTCTCAACATGAATGAGAAGAGGAGACTTTTATTAACTGACTTAAAAAACTTGAAGGCAGAGATAGCCTTTGTTCAGGAAACACATTTCACTAAAAGTGGTAATTTCTCCTTTGCTAAGAGTCTCTTCCCTACAGCATATGTTTCTTCACAGACCAAGAAAAAAGCAGGGGTGGCCATTTTATTGTCTCATTCCTGTCCCTTTCAGGTTCAGGAGGTTCTGTTAAATGAAGAGGTTAGATATGTTATCCTGTGAGGTCTATATTTAGGAACCCCCCTTACTTTGTGTAACATTTATGTGCCCAGTAGGTCTCAAATTAGATTCCTGAACCGGATATTTAATAAGCTGCAAAGATTTACGTCATCTATTGTCATGATTGTGTCTGACACACCCCCGGCTTTTGGCTCTGGTCGCAGGGCACGGACGTTGGGGCGAAGGCCATGGTTTCTGACATAAAACCTTACTATTGTATTTTCTAGTGTGAACTTGGTCTTCCTCCCTGCATTCCTGATTGATTCCTGGCCAACGCCCGTGGTCAGGAATCTTCCAGCACTCCACTGGTTAAGGTTGCTCCTTGTTTGTTTCTGTTTATTGACAGCCCTTTGCTCCTATCAGGTCTTCTGTTGCGTCCACCTATTACCTCCCTCCATTTGGTTTCTGGCAGGTATGTAAGGGCTGTTATACCTCTTCCCCTTGCCTGCTATAGGTATTTGCTCCCTGTTGTACGGCTGTTTTTTGCCTTCTCCTCTTTATTGTTACCTGATCTTTGGCTTGCTTCTGACTATCCTTCTGCCTCCTGTATCTGTACTGCGTCTCCCGGCTGTTACCTGACCTTTGGCTTGTACCCCGTTTTTCCCTTTGCCTCACGACTTTGTACCGCACTGCCCGCCCAGTTACTACGGCTTTTGTGTTCTTTGTTTGTTTGTCTCTGTCTGTGCACTCTGCTCAGTGTAGCCTTGAGTCTTCTGGTTGGGGCCGGCCTGTTAAGGAGTCGGGTTCCCCAAAAGGCAGGGACAGGGGCTTGGACCAGTGTCAGGGCCTCACTTGTCTGTGTCTTGGTGTGTGTCCCTGACCGGTCCCTTACATCTATGCTGATAGTAGGAGGGGATTTCAACTTGACCATCTCGGAAAGAATGGATAGAATGCATTTGCAAAGTAAGACTACATCTCCCTTACAGCAGCGACTCTCCTGGGAATTTAGATAGCTTATCAGAAAGTTTGCTCTTTTTGATCTTTGGAGACTCGCTCATCCAACTGAACGTTCTTTTACTTTTTTTTTTTTCTACCCCGCATAAATCCCACTCCCAAATTGATTATTTTTTTGGTAACATCCCTATGGTGTGACGGATCGTGGACGCGGAGATAAAGTCAATCACTAGGTCTGATCATGCGCCCGTTATTCTACGACTTGCTAAAGAGAATGTGCCAATACGAAAGTGTCACTGGCGTCTTACTGAGGGCTTGCTTAAAAATCCTCAGACTAGAGAGGAACTGCATAAGCACCTGACAGACTATTTTCGTACTAACGAGGGATCAGTGACCTCTCCAGTACCCTTCTGGGATGCTCACAAAGCAGTAATAAGAGGATGGTGCATAGCGATAGGCACTAGACTTAAACACGCAAAAGCTCAGACAGAGTTACTGCAGTCTAGATTGACATCTTTTAAAAATTCTTTATCTATCCGCCCAAACAGATCGATCTTGAGGAAGATAGTTGACATTAGGGCTCAATTGAAGGTTTTGGCAATAGGGAAGACAGAAAAATTACTACTATATTCAAAACAGTGTTATTATGAAAGGTGCAATAAAGCACACACACTGTTGGCCAGACAGCTGAGAGATAATATGGCTAAATGCACTCCGTATGCGTTAAAGGATGCCAAAGGGCACATTATGTATGATCCCAGTGTCATAACTCAGTTGTTTCACAAATATTTCACTAAATTAAATACCCTGCCGGACATGCTCCCTAAGGATCATCAATCCTGTAAGCTGCCTACTCTCTCTACAAAAGCAGTGGAATCACTTAATTCTCCCATAGAGCCTGAGGAACTTGAGGAAGTCCTCAAGTCCATGCCCAATGGAAAGGCCCCAGGCCCAGATGGGCTAACCTACCTATACTACTAGTATTCAGCCCGCAGTTATCCCAATATCAGCTATCGCTGTATAATTCTCTACTGGAGGGATCAAATGTAGCCCCCACACTTTTACATTCCTATATTACTCTAATCCCAAAAGCTAATAAAGACCCCCTAGATGTCTCTAATTATCCCCCCATAGCCCTACTAAATTCGGACCTAAAAATCTTCTCTAAAATTCTTGTTAATAGATTATCAATCTGGATGCCTCAATTAGTTCATACAGACCAAGTGGGTTTTATTCTTGGTCGCCAAGGGGGGGATAATACCTGTTGAACGATAGACCTTATTGACACAATGAATAGAATGGAGCAATTGGCTTTGTTGCTCAGTCTAGATGCTGAAAAGGCGGTTAACTGACTTAATTGGTCTTACATGTTTTGAATATTAAGGGCTTTTGTTATTAGGGGCCCATTCCTCCATGCTATTTATAGTCTATATTCAACCCCCACTGCTACCATACGACTGCCGTATAATATGTCCTGTTTAATTCATATATCTAATGGCACAAGGCAGGGCTGTCCTTTGTCGCCCTTGTTGTTTGCATTGAGTGTCGAACCTTTGGCCTCTTCAGTTCGCCTTGAAGGGTATCAATATCCAAGATAAAGAATTTAAACTGTCCCTTTTTGCAGATGACATTTTACTAACATTAACTTCACCCCATACCTCTCTTCCTAACTTACAAGCCCTCCTAGGTAAATTTTATAATATTTCTGGCTACAAAATAAATACCTCAAAAACGGAAGCCCTTCCGATAAATATACCCCATACAGAAGTTAATGCCTTGAAAACTAATTTTCAATTTAATTGGAAGGATTCTTCCCTTAGATATCTGGGAGTTCAGCTAACGTCATCATATCCAACTCTGTATAATAAGAATTTCCCAAAAATGTATGGAGAGATTAGGACACTTTTTAATAAATGGAAAGCGTTACCCTTGTCCCTCCTAGGAAGGATCTCCACAATCAAAATGACGATATTACCTAAATTATTGTATTTGTTTGAAGCCCTCCCAATTAAAGTCCCCCTGAAGGATTTAAAAGTTATACAGACTTCTTTTCTTAACTTTATTTCAGCATACAAGAGACATAGAATTTTAAAAAAGGTGATGTTGGCTGGAAAAGCAGAGGGGGCCTTTCAGTCCCGGATATTATTAAATATTACTGGGCAGCCCAATTGCGTAGGATACCTGCTTGGTTCATCCTCTATGCTTGCTCTAAGTGAGTAGAGATAGAGAAGCTCTGGTTGTCACCTATCCACCCTAACTCTTTGCTATGGGCTACCTCTCATATCCACTTGAAGGAAGCTTTATCGGGCCGTATGGACTTAACAAGGGAGATTTGGTCTATTTGTGCGAAACGCTTCAATCTGTTTTCCCCTTAATCTGCCATGACATAATTTCTGTTTAATTCTCTTTTTCCTGAAGGTATGGGAAAACTGTCCATGAAACCTTGGTTCGACAATAGGCTGTTCAGGTTCGCAGATATTGTGGACTATAGAACAAGACCGCTCCTCCTCCCATTTTCCTCCTTACAGTCTAGCTTTAATTTACCAGGTCGCTGCCACTTTTCTTACTTACAGGTCTCTCAATACTTCAGTAGTATTTTAAAATCCAATAGAGTATCTATCCCTACTAGATCCATCGGATAAAGCCAGGTTAGCTGGCGAAACATGTCGGCAAGGTCAGGCATGACGTTTTAAATTGTGATCTCTCACCTCTGTCTACAAGTGTAACCTGCTGCAGACGGTGTCACAAGGGGGCCTTATTTGTTCTGTGTCTATGTGATTGGGGACGACTGCCCAAGTAGTTGGCTTGGGATCCCTTACTGAAGCTAGTACTTTGCTATAGATATAAGGCTCTCCTGTTAATAGGTGGGGTTCCACCAGACTTGATGATAGAAAGGGAGTTATTCCCTCTTTCAGAAGCAAAAAGGGTTAAACGATGAGGTTAGAGATCAGGTTTTTAAATAGTGTGTATAGAGGTTAAGAGTTAGATATAATAAAAGTTACGTTTTAGTGTTTAATAGATAGAGAACTGATAGAGTTTAAGTTTGACTATGGCAAAATAGTAAATATATTGAAAAGATTACACACACTTCTAGAGGTGGAGACCTACAACGTAAGCTGTTTGCGAGAGAATCAATGTGGATATTCAAACTGGGCACCAGAATGCCTGCAGGTTAGAATATATTGCAGGATATTTCCTACTATTATTAATTTGTATTTCAAGCCTGCATGATATCTCATATTATTCTAAATCTGCACTTTAAGCTCTTATTATATACTACAATAGGGCATAGTTGTTTTTAACTTTGTTAAGTATTTTTAGAAATAAATTTGGACGTTTTATTTAACCTCAATCTGGTTTTTTGGATGAAGCTGGCTATGGTATCTTACACCCACTTTTTTGCACAAACTTAATCCATTTATACTGGATACTTGTTGGAGGTGTTTAGCTGAAGGTGGAGACATTTTTCATATCTTTTGGAAATGCCCTCAGATACAGCAATTTTGGCGAGTAGTTATAAAGCTGATTTATGGCATAACAGGGCTCAAGCATCGCATTGATTCTAGGAGCCCACCAGTTGAGCTGTTTATAGGCCCACCGGTGAAGTTTATTTTAGGGCCCACCCTACAGCTACTGTAAATGACTGTACATGTCTCCTATGATCTGCATCTTGCTTTTTGCCACTTTCCCTCTGCTTTTTTGCCAGGTGAAGGCTGAACATTAAATAATAAACAGAGGGGAGCCATAGGAAGAATCCTATGGCTCCCCTCTGTTTATTATTTAATGTTCAGCCTTCACCGGTTACAAAACCGTTGGGGAAAATGATTTTATGTGTGCTCACCGCAGCGCGATGCTTGATATCCTTCTTTTGGAAGCGCACAGTGGCTCCAGATCTCTTAGATTTGTGTAAATGGCTTAAAGATATGAGAACAATGGAATTGTTTACAATTAATAAAAATGCTTACATTAATAATAAATCACAGGCTTGAACTGGCCCACAGGAGAATAGGGGAAACCCCTGGTGGGCCCCTGACCATGGTAGACCTGGGTTGTTTTTTAACTGCATATACATCCTCAGAAGAGGCAAAAAAGCAGAGGGAGAGTGGCAAAAAGCAAGATGCAGATCATAGGAGACATGTACAGTCATTTACAGTAGCTGGGTGGGCCCTAAAATAAACTTCACCGGTGGGCCTATAAACAGCTCAACTGGTGGGCTCCTAGAATCAATACCACCTGTGGGCCCTAGGCACCCCAGTCCAACACTGATAAACTAGATGGTTTTTACTTGATCTGGTCCGCATTACTGATATATGATACTCCTCATGATACAATTTTCTCTAGCAATGTACACCTTCCAACTTACAATACATTCTCTGTTATCTATGTCCCCTCCTGTTTCACTCCATTCATGTGTGCTGTCTTGTCTTTTAGGTTAAAAGTTTGATATGTTTGGTTATAAAAATTTGTGATGCAGATTTTATTTGTCTAATTATGCTACTTATTTTTTACATATCATTATAAGAAATGTTCCACTTCTTGCTTACGTTAATGTAACATGATGCCTTATTATCAAAAAAACTATTTTTTTCTCAATAAAAATGACAGTTGAAAAAAAAAAGAAGAAAAGACGAGCTGTAGTCTCCATCACATGCTTTCTTTTCCCCTCGTTCTCTAGCGCCGGCGTATTATACAACATGTTGTATAATACGCTGCCGCTTTTAGTTTTCTTGCCATCTTCCCATACAATACAATTGTATGGGTGATGGCAAAAAAACAAGACGCGACCGTGGTTTTTGTACAAAGCGTGACAAAAAACACGGTCCTGCATAAGAAAAAAAACGTCTGCTTTATGCAGTGTAGCCTTAGTGTGATGGCGGTGTGGGATCAGTGGTCCAAAGTCATTTAACCCTATGAAAACACTAGTTACTTATTCAAATCAATGAAAACTGCCTGTCTGTCCACTTTTTTTTTTTAAGAGTATTTATTTATTAAATTTTTAAGATAAATGCAAACCTTACATGTAAAAAAAAAACATACAAGACAAGGAAAAACTCTGTCCACTACAGACTATCACAAATGAAATGTAGAAGAATTTAGGCATCTAACCATTGACATTTTTAAACATGTAGTATGTTGAGTCAAATTAATATAACCATGCAGAATATTGGAACATGACACTATGCCAGGTAACCATATACATTACATATCTAAGCATAGACCATTAAAAAAAGTATAGGTCTCCCTGCTCCTAGGTTTTAATTAGGTTAAGTACCAGAGTAAATCCTGTCCTAACAAACTAACCTTTACAGTGAAAATAACCAATGCGTCTCCGAAGCATGCCCCAAATGCTTCACCCACACACTCACACATTCAATATCACTCATATTGTCAGTCTCTGATCCTTTCCCCCCACACTGTAACTCACGTCGTTAATGCCTCTATCCAATTGCCCCTATATGTGAGAAACGTTTTGGTATGCCTCTGGAGGCTAAGAAATCTTATAATAGGGGAAGTTTTCCGCGTTAAACCAACTGCACCCAGAGATCCAAGGTAGGAACCATCGGGGGCTTCAGTTAAGAAGTATTGTTTTCCGTGCATAAAATAAGAGAAGCCCTATAGAGAATTCTTTCATTCTTTCCTGGCACTAAGTCCTGCACCCTATGTCCCAATTGGCCATATTACCCGCTTGCAAACATTAGGAAGACCCAATTTTATCATTTAAAAAATGTATGAACCGATTTTCCAGAAGTATTTACAATGTTGGGCATTCCCATCCATGTGGATTCAAAGTACCGCACGCTCTTCCTAATCTTGCATAGGTCGGATGATAGGCATCTCATCTGTCTTTGGCGAACGGAGGTCAAATTATACCTATGTAGCCATTATGCTTGAATGAGTTGATCTCTGCACTTAGGACAAAAAGCTCTCCAGGAGGAGCACAGGTCATCCAGCGCACATTCTAAAGACCAGTATTCATTCTTCCATTTTCTAAGGCAGCTACCAGTTGTGCAGGTTGACACTCCATGATCCCTCGATACTTGAGAGGGAGACCGTCCTTTCAATTTTTCACCCTCCTAACTATGGCTTTACAGGGCCGCACTTCAGTGAAACATTTCCAGATCCAAACTGCGACAGCACAAGTGTTCCATAGCTGCAGGGAGATCAATTGTGACAGATTGCACCCCTGTCTAGTCCTCTTTCCAGGGGAAGGCCAGATTAAGTGTCCATTGACCTCACCCTCGCACAGGATTAAATATAATAGTTTGAACCAATGCAAAAATTCGACCGTGATCCCCCTTTTGGGCAATACCACCCACATAGAACCTCCACTCCTCTGAGTCAAATGCCTTCTCATTGTCCAGGGCAGCAATTGCCCTCGACCCTTGAGGTTGCAGCACTACCTGTAGGTTGTGAATAAACGTCTCAGATTAATTGTCAATCGTTATGCCTGGATGAATCCAACTAATCCATGCCTACTAATGAATATTAATTGAAACTATATCATGGCTAAGCCCTTTCCAGTATTTGGAAATCAATATTCAATAGTGATATGGCCTGTACGAATACACAATTCAGGGAGGTCTTTCCAGGTTTATGATATCACAACAATAATTGCCTCTTAAAAAGAGGGCGGCAATTTCCCTTAACCAGTGCAGTTCTAAAAAGCGCTCCCAGCCTGATATTTCACTGTCTCAGGTTCCACCCGTACCTACTCAGCTGAAACCCAATGGCCCAGGGGTCTTTCTAGTCTAAGCGCCCAATGGCCCGCTAATCTCCTCACCGAAAATCAGCTGCCAATTTCTCGGTATCTGCATTGCTCGAATGAGGAATGGGGAAATTGGCTCACGAATGGAGAATGAGCCTCATCTGAGTGACACAAATGGGACGAGTACAGCTGCTGTAGTAGTCCGCAAATTTACAGCATATCTCCTGTGTGTCCGTACAGGTCCCCCCCCCCCGGACCAACCACCACCCCAGCAATAACCGTCATGGGAGTCTCTGTTTTGGCCAGAAAGGCCAGCGCACGGCCATTTTTGTCTCCTTCCGTGAAGACCGTCTGTTTTTGTGCTAAGATTTTCTTTTGTGTGTAATTTGTAAGATGCAGAGAATATCTCCTTTGCGCCTCCAAAAGTATCTGCGTATTTGGTTAGGACGCATCTGCTAGCCTCCTTACTAGCAACCTCCCTCTCTAATTCCCTTTCACTTGCCTTTAATTCTGTTCTATATGCAGCTATAGCCCCGATACAAACCCCTCTCATCACTGCCTTAGAGGCATCCCATACTACCCTCTGTCTCGCTGACCCCTCGTTTGCCTCCCAATAGTAGTCTAAGTCTTCCTTACATTTAGTTGCAATGACAGGGACATCCAGCCACCTGGGTTTCAGTCGCCAGTGTCTAGGGACTTTTTGTCCCTTTGGGTTCAATATCAACATCAAAGGGGCATGGTCTGAAATTCCCCTAGAAAGATACTCCACTTTAGAAAAAGAGGGCAATAACTCCCTTGAGGCAAAGGCAAGATCAATTCATGAGAGCGAGTTGCTTGCCAACATAAAGTATGAGAATTGCTTCAGGTCAGGGTGCAACCACCTCCAGGCCTCCACTAGACTGTTAGTTTCTGCCCATTCTGATAGGCTCTTACTATGAGATCTCTGTGGGTGCAAGCGGTCCAACCACTGATCTAAAGCGGCAATAAAATCCCCCATTCACATAACTGACGCTTCAGGGTATTGGAAAATCTTGGACATTATAACCTCCAGTGTTTGTTTGTGAAAGGGAGGGGGCATATAGATACCACCTAGAACAAATTCCCTATTCCAAAGCTGAAAGTGTAACAGTACGTATCTGCCTGTTGGGTCAATATGTAAATCCAACAGCCTGAGGGGCAAAGACTTACTAACTAGGATTGACACCCCCCTTGCATAGTTGGAATATACTGAATGATAAGTCATTCCTACCCAAGGTCTCTTCAGCGCCAGTACTTTCTGACCCCAAAGATGTGTTTCTTGGAAAATGAGAATATACCTGGGTTATACTGCTTAACATAGTTAAATACTAAGGCCCGCTTCACCTTACAGTTCATCCCCCGGACATTCCAAGAAATTACTTTACAGTCCGCCATACATAAGATAGATATATATTAGTCAGGGAAAACCTAAGATAAGAGACCGACTCATTCACACCAATACACATACCAAAAAACATACCAACTCCATTAGTATCCAAAGAAAACCCCACGCCCACCCTGCTCAAACTCCCCAACATTGCCTGAGCTTACAGACCGAAACTTTGGGCAAAAGAGCAACCTCCCTCTTAACCCTATTTTTTAACTTAACCAAAGCAAGTCAAATTTGGGGTCAACAATGACCCAACTCCCCCTTTCTACCACCTAATTTGGAAGTAAAGTAGAAACATCATCTACTTAAAGCTCCTTTTAGTAATGTCATCTGGTTCTAAACCAACATTGCATAAAGTTAGTAAGCATAAGATAGGAAAGTCTACATCTTGCAGAGAAACTCTAAAATGTAACATAGAAAATGACATATTGTAAGACATATTCAGTGTCTTTCAGTTGATCTCCGGTCTAGCCAATCCGACACCTCCTCCGGCGTGGTAAAGAATAATGAACGATCTCTATCGTGGACCCACAATTTCGTAGGGTATAACATAGCATACTTTATGCCCACCCCTCTTAGACGGGCCTGAACTGGAGTGAACTGCCTCCGCTTTTTCTGAACTTCAGATGTGAAATCCGGGTAGAAAGAAAGTTTGGAATTTTCAAAAATCACTTTACCCTTCTTTTGGGCCGCTGCCAAAACAGTATCCCTGTCTCTGTAGTCAACAGTTTAAGGATAAAAGGTCTAGGAGGTGTCCCAGGGGGCAAGGGCTTGGTCGGGATCATATGAGCCCTCTCCACCACAAAATTAGCTGAAAATTCCACTGGGGCCAGGGTCTGCTGTAGCAACTGTTCAATAAACTTCTCAGGTGAGGATCCCTCTGCCCGCTCCGGCAGACCAAGGATACGTATATTGTTATGTCTACTGCGGTTTTCCGCATCCTCAGCCCTGGCTTGTAGAACTTTAACTTGTTGTTGGAGGGTTCGTATTGACTCTGCATGAGAGTGTGAGCTATCCTCCACCTCACTGATTCTCCTTTCAGCCTCAGTGGTCCGCTCCCTGGTTCTGTCTATATCATGTCTTAGACGATTGAGATCCGCCTGTAGGTGATCTATCTTAGTCGTTAGGGTCGTCTGACATGCAATAATGGCTGCCATGATTTTTTCTGTGTCAAAGGCCCCACCCGCCACAGGTTCAGAGGATGGAGCAGAATCTGTCTGGCTCATATTGTCGGTTGTGCGGCCCATAAATTAGGATGAGCGTTGCAGTAAGAACAATGGGCTGATATCGTACGAAGGCCTCTCACAGTCAATCTCCAGACTCGCTGAGCTACCCAACTTGCACCAGTATAGTGCCAGCACAAGGAAGATCCCCACAGTCACTCGTGGGGACCCTCAGATCCCTTAATATCAACAGGAACAATAATGATACAGCAGAAGCAGCAGAACTGCGACCAAAGGAGAACAATGGGCACAGTGTCACTTATTCCAGTGCAAGCCCGCAGGCACCCCTCAGTTAGACCTGGGATAATTCAATGCTTTGAAGTGTAATAAGATATGGGCAGAGCCCCACTATATTGGTTTGCTGCAATGCCAGTTTCAGCCAGTAGATGTCCCCACAGTCAATCATGGGGCTCTAGAGCTGGAGATTGCAGCAGGATAAAACTTAAATAGAGAGAAACAACCCAGGTGCAGGCACAGTAAGCAGATCCTTAACAAAATGGTGCTGGGTCGTTTTAAAACTTCCGCCTTTCCTGCCCGTTGGGATGTAATGAGCAGTAGCAGGCTTGGCAATTGGTGCAGGACACCAGGAGTTCAAGATGACCGGCACTGCTTTGATGGCTGTCCTCTCTCAGTCCGACACTCTCAGTTTCGCAGCACCCTGCCAAGGATCCATCCGACCATCCGCTGTTCACCTTGTCGTAGCTTAATAAAGCTTTTTAGATGTTGATCGGGTTTTCAAATTAAGAATCAGTTGAAGGTAAAAATATCCAGATTTATTCAATGCAAGCATTGTGAGACACACAGCATATATAACATCATCATTGCATATGCTCATGAATGTCTGCCCATCCTACTGCAATTCATGGTTTTATAGCCCCCTTCTTCTGTAAGAATACATTTAGCCAATCAATTCAAAACATAGCCAGTTCCTTATACGCTGGTTTAAAGTTAACATTTCCATATGGGTGTCTTCTTACTGAGACAAAAGAGGTCCTTTAGTTTGCGCCCTGATCAATGAGCCATTTGGTCAGCCACATGATATCTTGGCTCACTGAGGAAGTGACCCTAATTAACATTCCTTTCTGCTGAGATCTATGCATCCTGTTCTTATGGACTGACTAAAACATATTTAACCCTTACTCACTGAAACAAAGAAACTTTATTCCTTTAAATATCTATACCTCCAGGCCATGTGTTTCCAATTATTGGAGGAAGGGGGCCCATATATACCAACATTCCTAAATCACCAATGTTCCTGGCAGAGAACAAGAAAACTTTCATGAAAAGCATACAAAGAGTATACATTAAATCACATAAAAACAAAATTATAAATATTACCCTCACAACCTTGACTGCAGCGCAGATTACTCTGCCGGCGTAGTCTCTCAGTGGTCTCAGGACAGACTTGGCACTGGAAAACTCTGGAGCAGAATTCTCCCTGCCAGCCACCACCTTGCCCCTCACCAGCTCCACTCCTGCAGGTAAGGGCTCTCTCTGGAAGGAGTAGATCGCTGCAGCTTAGTCCCTCTCTCTCACTGGAACTGCCGGTCCGCTATTGTGATCTAACAGTTAGGCAGCCATTACATGCACACCAGCACAATGCAGTCTGACTAGGCCTCAGTTGTCTCTTCAGGCCCACTGATCTCCAAAACAGTCAAAACCCGTGAAAAGGGCAAAATTAGGCAGGGATCCCCACCAGCAATACCTCCCATAGTGATCAGTGTGGTCAAAATTACTTTTACCAGCCAGATGACCAGGATTAAGTCAGGATACAGCAGGAGCTCAGATGAAGCACGTCTCTACTCCATGTCAGTCAGGCCACGCCCCACGTCTGCCCACTTTAATGTCAGTTTTAATGTCCAGAACCACTTTGGGCCAGGCTGGACTAATCTGAATTTCATGTGAGACATCCCTCTTAGTGTGATGGCAGTGTCAGATCAGTGGCCCAAAGTCATTTAACCCTTTAAAAAGACCAGTTACTTATTCAACTCAGTTAAACCTGCCTGTCTGCCCATTTTAATGCTAGTTTTAATGCCCAGAACCAATTTGAGCCAGGCTGGACTAAACTGAATTTCAATCCTTTGAAAACACCAGTTACTCAAATCTGTGAAATCTGCCTGTCTGCCCACTTTAATGCCAGTTTTAGTGCCCAAAACCACTGTGGGCCAGGCTAGACTAAACTGAATTTGATGTGGGGCATCCCTATTGGTGTGTTGGCAGTGTGGGATCATTGGCCCAAAGTCATTTAACTCTTTAAAAACACCACTTATTCAACTGTAATGACATTTATTAAGCTGATAAGTTTCACTATTTATTATCCTTTTAAAAAAACAAAAAAAAAAAAAAGATTTTCCTGCGAATAAGACACTGGTGAATAAGAAACCAACTTCAGCTTTGTCTGTTAGGGTGGGATTTTGCTTGGAGGTATAGCTTGACGTACACTTAGCCTTGGCTACTAAGGCCCAGATATGTCTATTTAAAAGAATAAGCCATGTGGTAAGTCTGCGTTAAGAAGTGTTCTAATACACAAATCCTATCAATTAACATGTGCAGTGCAAGGTAAAAATCTTCAATATACAGTAATTTCTCACATAAACGCTCACCAACTACCAGCTCAAAATGTGATGTTATTAGCTTGCTGTCAATGGATATGACCTTAACTTCAGTTCCAGCTTCCATGTCAGACATACTTCGCTCCAGCACTAGGAACGTGTGCTATGTGTCTGAAGCTGCAGGGAGAGGATGTAAATAAGAGCTAGAGTGAACATCTCAGCAGATGGGGAGAACAATATGAGATACACAGGAGGGTGGAGACTAGAGATGGGCGAAACGATTGTAACGAAGTGGAATTCGTTTAGAATTTTAGGAAAACTTAGATTCTGAACGAAGTCGAAGTTTGGGGTGATTCGCGGGAACAAAGCGTGCTTTGATTGAAAAATGGCTGCGAGCACTGGCGTTACAGGGGCAAAGAATTGGGGATGGGGGCGTAGCCTACATATATGTGCAGAGAAGAAGCCAATCAGGACCGGGGGGTTTTTGTTAAACGTCCCCGCACTAATAATAAACCCGGGCGCGACGCTGGCGCTCTTACCGCTCTAGTACTGGTAGGGAAGGTGCTGCAAAGGCGTTTGGATACTCATACAAAAAAAACTCCTTTTATCAGCGTTTTTTGGGGGGGGTCACAGCTTGTCTCAAAGACTGCTTCTCTTACGTTTAATTTCTGATTTTGTGGGGTATTGGAACAAAACCAGGGTGCGCCCAAATGCATTTCAAAACTTTTTAAATGCTATCTGCTCATTCTTCAGCAAAAATTGAATATCCAAGGTTATCTAACCCTTTCCTGTTTATTCTTTTTAAAGAAACAGCGTTTTTACAATCCAAAACATTAAAATTTTTGGGTTCTCATTTCTTTGCACAATTTTTGTCCAGGGGTTAATTAAGCGTTTTTCTGCTTTGTGGTCACTAAAAGAAACTTCTTTTTCCACCCCCAAAGAAAAATTTTGCCTTAGTTTAAATTTATAACCGAAGGGTTTAATTTCAAGTTTTTTTGTTTGTGTACCCAAAATCACGCCTTTTAAAATGCTACAAAGTGGTAATTGTGGGACATATTTTTTTGCGAATTTTCATCCAAGGGTTACCAAGTTTTTTTTCTGCATTTTTTTCTTTTAAAAAAAATCTCTTTTCACCGCCAAAAAGAAATTTTTTCCTGTAGCAAATTTTATCTGAAGGTTAAATTTAAAAGGGGGTTTTCCCAAGACGCCAGTTTTCCTACCTCTTTTCAGCATGGGCAGGATATATACAAATCAAAGCTGATCTGCAGCTGCAGGGGGGAAGGGAGGGGGTGAGTGAGGGGGGAGGAAACCAAAGGGGGGCGTCTAATAACATCAAGATGGATTTTCAATACAGCAAGAACAGCCTCAGACTGCACTTTACCCGATGCCTTAAAAGCTCATTCATTTTGCCTGCATCAGATAAAAAAGGTTTCAGCAAACTCGGCCTGTCACTCCTGGGTCGTGTCTAGGGGGGGCTTTGAGGGAACTAAGGGGGAAATTGAGAAATGCTGTAGTTTCCACAGGGTTCACTTTTTGAAAACCATTATTTTAAAAAATGATTAAATACCCATTTTGGAGGTTCCCACGTCAACATTCATGGTGGAAAACCCCTTTAAGCCTGTTTGTGCTTTTTTATTCATAAAAAAACACATGTTTTTAACGGGACTTACAAAAAAAATTTTTCTGCCCATTTTGGAGCACAATTTAAATCCAAGGGTTACCCAAGCTTGTTAGTGGGTTTATTTTGGGGTCAAATCAGGGTGTGATTTTTCATATACAGATATCTTCACAAACAGTGTTTTTTACATTAGAACAAAAAGTATGTCAGACAGAGGGTGGCAGGCTCTTTTACCGCGAGGGCAGTGGCACAAACTTTCCTGGAGCGGGGCCCAGGTCCAGACAGCAAGGGGACTCGCAGCAGGGGTCACTCGGTGGGCCACAACTGCCGCTGTCATCTACGGCCGGGTGTGTTTTTTCACAACCCCAAGGTTTTTGATTGGTTTGACTAGGTCATCCATTTCCCCTCCCAAACATCTACAACCCCCCAAAGGGTCGGTGGGAACGCAGACAAACCCTTAGTTGGCATGCCCGGAGGGGATCAGTGGCCCTCACCGCCCTCAACCCGCCTCTGTCCCACCCGGTTCCTCAGCCAAGATCTACTTTTGGGGTCGGGCTCAGTGCCACTATACAGGGGGATGAGGGGGCCCGTCAGCAGTATTCAGCGAAGGAATGGGACCAATACCCCTGCTTTTGCAGTAAGGGGCAAAGTTTAGATGTTTTTGAGGGGTCAGCCTCTGCATACCAAGACGGTGATGAGGACAGCGTGCAATGAAACACAAATTGATGATGATGTACCACCGCACTTGGGGGGCCGGGTGGCAAGGGCTTCATCGATCCAAATTTTTGCTTTAACCATGAGAAACCGGAAAATGGCGTAGGGAAAAAAAAACTCGCAGGGGGGGCAAACTGGTTTTTAGGACGTCCTACCACAGGTAGGCGGTTTTCCTGGTTTTCATGGCTTTTTAAGAGATATATAAACGACTAAAACAAAATGGCGGGTACGCCTAATGTTTTTCACTTTAAAAATCCCATGTTTAAATTTTTCTATCCTACTTTCAGGAGTGGCCCAAATCCAGAGGTCAAAAAAAAACCCCAAAACAAAAACATTTTCCCCCGGGTAAACAAAAGCACACGAAATCGAACTAAGACAATGAAAGGTAAAACTTTATGTTATCATAACAGAAGTGTAAATAGGCTTTTACCTTTGGACTCAAGAAGCAAGACATCGAGTCAACTAAAAACAGGGAAAGATGCACACTTTGTACCATCAAGCTAATTAATAAATTTGATAAAAAAGAAATAAAATTCACTATAATTGGGGGCAATAGTATAATTCTGACTAGCATTAAAATCCACTCCTGACTATTGATCAAATTAAGATACCCGAAAAAAACCCAAT
>JAODAL010057167.1:0-22837 GCA_025379985.1 Phyllomedusa bahiana
ACCAGTTTGGGTTTTTTTCTATCCCCGGGTTTTGAAGGTTTGTGTCTACTCCCGGTATAAAGGTTTTGGGGCTCTCTCCCTGGTTTTTTGGTGGTTTGGTGCTCCCTTCCCCCTTATGAGAGGTTTAATATCTTTCATGATTATGACAGGTTTGGTTTTCTACTCCCTGGTTATGACAGGTTTGGTGCTCTACTCCCTTGGTATGAAAGGTTTGGTGCTCTACTCCCTGGTTATGAGTGGTTTGGTGCTCCATTCCCCAGTTATGAGAGGTGTAATACTCTATTCCATGATTATGACAGGTTTGGTTTTCTACTCCCTGGTTATGACAGGTTTGGTGCTCTACTCCCTTGGTATGAAAGGTTTGGTTCTCTACTCCCTGGTTATGAGTGGTCTGGTATTCTACTCCCTGGTTATGAGAGGTTTAGTGCTCTGTTCCCTGGTTATGACAGGTTTGGTGCTCCATTTTCTGGTTATGAACGTTTTGGCGCTCAATTCCTTGGTTATGAGAGGTTTGGTGCTCCATTTCCTGGTTATGAGAGGGTTGGTGCTCTATTCTCTGGTTTTAGAGGTTTGGTGCTCCATTTCCTGGTTATGAGTGTTTTGGCGCTCCATTCCCTGGTTATGAGAGGTTTGGTGCTCCATTTCCTGGTTATTAGAGGGTTTGTGCTTTATTCTCTGGTTATGTGAGGTTTGGTGCTCTTTGCCCTGGTTAGGAGTGGCTTGGTGCTCTACTCCCTGGTTTGGAGTGGTTTGGTGCTCTACTCCCTGGTTAGAAGTGGTTTGGTGCTCTACTTCCTGGTTAGAAGTGGTTTGGTGCTCTTCTCCCTGGTTATGAGTGGTTTGGTGCTCTACTCCCTGGTTAGGAGTGGTTTTGTGCTCTACTCCCTGGTTATGAGTGGTTTGGTGCTCTACTCCATGGTTATGAGTGGCGTGGTGCTCTACTCCCTGGTTAGGAGTGGCTTGGTGCTCTACTCCCTGGTTAGGAGTGGCTTGGTGCTCTGCTCCCTGGTTAGGAGTGGCTTGGTGCTCTACTCGCTGGTTAGGAGTGGTTTGGTGCTCTACTCCCTGGTTAGAATTGGTTTAGTGCTCTACTCCCTGGTTATGAGTGGTTTGGTGCTCTACTCCCTGGTTAGAAGTGGTTTTGTGCTCTGTTTCCTTGTTATGAGAGATTTGGTGCTCTATTCCCTTGGTTTTAGAGGTTTGGTGTTGTTCCCGGTTATAGTGGTTTTGGGCTCTACTCCCCGGGTTTTTAAGAGGTTTGTTGCTCTAAAACCCCCCTTATAAGAGGTTTGGTGCTTACTTCCTGGGTTTTGTTGATTTGGTGCTTTTTCCTGGGTTTTGAGGGGGGGCCCATTTTGGTTTTGGGTTTTCCTTTTCTCCCTTGGTATGAGAGGTTTGGTGCTCCTTTTTTGGTTATGAGGGTTTGGTGTGTATGCCCTGGCAAAAGTGGGTTTGGGGGCTGTATTTTTTGTTTTTGTGAGGTTTGGTGCTCTATTCCCTTTTTTTGAGAGGTTTTGGTGCTCTGTTTCTGGTTTTAAGGGTTTTGGGGCTCCCCCAAACCCGTTTATAGAGGTTTTTTTTCTATTTCCTGTTATGATGGTTTTTTCATTTCCCCCGGTTATGAAGGGTTTTGGGGCTCATCCCTTTGGTATGAAAGGTTTTGGTCTCTAACTCTCCCTGGTTTTGAGGGTTTGGTGCCCATTCCCGTTATGGAGGTTTTTCTATTCCATGTTTAAAAAGGGTTTTGGTTTTTTTTTCCCCTGGGTTTTGGTGGTTTGGTGCTCTACTCCCCCGGTTAAAGTGGTTTTTGTCATTTTCTTTTTAAGAGGGTTTGGTGTTATTCCCCGGTTTTAGAGGTTTTGGTTTTTCGTTCCCTGGTTTAGAGGTTTGGGTTCTAACCCCCCGGTTTTAAAAGGGGTTTGTTTCCTATCCCCGGTTTTAAAAGGTTTGGGTGCTTACTCCGGTTAATGGGGTTTTGGGGCTCAAAATCCCTGGTTTTTAAAAGGGTTTTTTGGGTTTTTCTCCCTGGTTTTTTTAGGGTTTGGTGCTCCATTCCCTGGTTATGAGAGGTTTGGTGCTCCATTTCCTGGTTATGAGAGGGTTTGTGCTTTATTCTCTGGTTATGAGAGGTTTGGTGCTGTATGCCCTGGCTAGAAGTGGTTTGGTGCTGTATTTTCTTGTTATGTGAGGTTTGGTGCTCTATTCCATTGGTTTGAGAGGTTTGGTGCTCTGTCCCCTGGTTATGAGTGGTTTGGTGCTCTACTCCCTGGTTATAAGAGGTTTGTTGTTCTACTCCCTGGTTATGAGTGGTTTGGTGCTCTATTTTCTGGTTATGAGAGGTTTTAGTACTCTGTTCCCTTGGTTTGAGAGGTCTGGCGTTCTATTCCCTGGTTATGAGTGGTTTGGTGCTCTACTCCCTGGTTATGAGAGATTTGATGCTCTACTCCTTGGTTATGAGAGGTTTGGTGCTCTACTCCTTGGTTATGAGAGGTTTGGTTTTCTATTCCCTTGGTATGAGAGGTTTGGTGCTCCATTTCCTGGTTATGAGAGGTTTGGTGCTCTATATTCTGGTTATCAGAAGTTTAGTGCTTTATTCCCTGCTTATGAGAGGTTTGCTACTCTACTCCATGGTTATGAGAGGTGTGTTGCTTCATTCCCTGGTTATGGGAGGCTTAGTGCTCTATTCCTGTATTATGAGAGGTTTGATGCTATATTCTCTGATTATTAGAGGTTTGGTGCTCTATTCCCTGGTGTTGATAGGCATAGTTGCCAACTTTTGAAATTGAAAATGAAAAATTTACATGGCCACGCCCATCTTGTCGGTGTGCCACGCCCCTTAAAAAGCCACACCCACTCCACCTAACTGCATAACGGCTTTGGAAGAAAGCCAGGTAGATGCCCTTATAGCCAGGTAGTAGCCCCCCCATAACTAGGTAGTGCCCCTTACAGGCAGGTAGATGCCCCCTTACAGGCAGGTAGATGCCCCCTTGTAGCCAAGTAGATGCCCCCTCTGTAGCCAAGTAGATGCCCAAGTAGATGCAGGTAGAGCCAAATTTGTAGCCAGGTTTATGCCCCCCTTGTTAGCCAGGTAGATGCCCCCCTTGTTAGCCAGGTAGATGCCCCCATTGTTAGCCAGGTAGTGCCCCCATTGTTAGCCAGGTAGATGCCCCCATTGTTAGCCAGGTAGATGCCCCCTTTGTTGCCAGGTAGATGCCCCCTCTGTTGCCAAGTAGATGCCCCCTCTGTAGCCAGGTAGAGCCAAATTTGTAGCCAGGTAGATGCCCCCCGTTGTTAGCCAGGTAGATGCCCCCCTTGTTAGCCAGGTAGATGCCCCCCTTGTTAGCCAGGTAGATGCCCCCATTGTTAGCCAGGTAGTGCCCCCATTGTTAGCCAGGTAGTGCCCCCATTGTTAGCCAGGTAGATGCCCCCTTTGTAGCCAGGTAGATGCCCCCTCTGTTGCCAAGTAGATGCCCCCCTCTGTAGCCAGGTAGAGCCAAATTTGTAGCCAGGTAGATGCCCCCCTTTGTTAGCCAGGTAGTGCCCCCTTTGTTAGCCAGGTAGATGCCCCCTCTGTTGCCAGGTAGATGCCCCCTTTGTTGCCAGGTAGATGCCCCCTTTGTTAGCCAGGTAGATGCCCCCATTGTTAGCCAGGTAGTGCCCCCATTGTTAGCCAGGTAGATGCCCCCATTGTTAGCCAGGTAGTGCCCCCATTGTTAGCCAGGTAGTGCCCCCATTGTTAGCCAGGTAGTGCCCCCATTGTTAGCCAGGTAGTTGCCCCCATTGTTAGCCAGGTAGATGCCCCCATTGTTAGCCAGGTAGGGCCCCTTTGTTGCCTTGTAGATGCCCCTTTGTTGCCAGGTAGTGCCCCCTCTGTTGCCAGGTAGTGCCCCCTCTGTTGTCAGGTAGTGCCCCCCTTGTAGCCAGGTAGTGCCCCCTTATTGTAGCCAGGTAGATGCCCCCTTATTGTAGCCAGGTAGATGCCCCCTCTGTTGCCAGGTAGTGCCCCCTCTGTTGCCAGGTAGTGCCCCCATTGTTAGCCAGGTAGTGCCCCCTCTGTTGCCAGTTAGTGCCCCCTCTGTTGTCAGGTAGTTGCCCCCATTGTAGCCAGGTAGTGCCCCCTCTGTTGCCAGGTGATGCCCCCATTGTTAGCCAGGTAGTGCCCCCCATTGTTAGCCAGGTAGTGCCCCCTCTTTTGCCAGGTAGTGCCCCCTCTGTTGTCAGGTAGTTGCCCCCTTATTGTAGCCAGGTAGTGCCCCCTTATTGTAGCCAGGTAGTGCCCCCCTATTTTAGCCAGGTAGATGCCCCCTCTGTTGCCAGGTAGTGCCCCCTCTGTTGCCAGGTAGTGCCCCCTCTGTTGCCAGGTAGTTGCCCCCATTGTAGCCAGGTAGTGCCCCCTTATTGTAGCCAGGTAGATGCCCCCAATGTAGTCAGGTAGTGCCCCCATTGTAGTCAGGTAGTGCCCCCTTTGTTGCCAGGTAGATGCCCCCATTGTAGTCAGGTAGTTGCCCCCATTGTAGCCAGTTTGGTATTCTACTCCCTGGTTATGAGAGGTTTGGTGCTCTGTTCCCTGGTTATGAGAGGTTTGGTGCTCCATTTCCTGGTTATGAGAGGGTTCGTGCTTCATTCTCTGGTTATGAGAGGTTTGGTGCTCTTGTTCCCTTAGTATGAGAGGTTTGGTGCTCCATTCCCTTGTTAGGAGCTGTTTGGTGCTCCATTTCCTGGTTATGAGAGGTTTGGTGCTCTATTCACTGTTTATGAGATGTTTGGTACTCTGTTCACTGGTTATGAGATGTTTGGTGCTCCATTCCCCAGTTATGAGAGGTCTAATACTCCATTCCCTGGTTATGAGTGGTTTGGTGCTCCATTCCCCAGTTATGAGAGGTTTAATACTCTATTCCCTGGTTATGAGAGGTTTGGTGCTCCATTCGCCAGTTATGAGAGGTTTAATGCTCTATTCCCTGGTTATGAGAGGTTTGGTGCTCCATTCCCTGGTTATGAGTGGTTTGGTGCTCAATTCCCTGGTTATGAGTGGTTTGGTGCTCCATTCCCTGGTTATGAGGTTTGGTGCTCCATTCCCTGGTTATGAGAGGTTTAATACTCCATTCCCTGGTTATGAGAGGTTTGGTGCTCCATTCCCTGGTTATGAGGTTTGGTGCTCCATTCCCTGGTTATGAGAGGTTTATTACTCTATTCCCTGTTGTCTAGTGGTCTGTTGCTCCTTGCCTTTGTGTCTTGTGGTTTGTTCTTCTATTTCTTTGTATTTTAATGATCTATTTACTGGTGTAGGGTCTGTTCCTCCATTCCTTGAATCTAGTGTTGTCCAGTCCCCGGTATGTTGCTCCATTTCTGGGTGTGTAATGGCTTGGTACAGAAGTCCAGGATGTTCAGAGGTTCAGTTCTCCTAATCTGTCCATCATCTATAAGGAGAGTCCAGTACTGAAGGAGGATACTCCAGTACACTGATAACTAGAAATTAGCTCCTTCTAATACTGTACCGATGCTGAGCACAGAGCATCAGTGTCTCAGATCATTGAGAATGGGATGGCTCACATGTTGATCATGGAGACAAGTATAAGAACATCAGGGACAAAACTGTGGACACCATAACAAAGACTGAGGGACCAAAACTCTAGGCATCCTGAAGCAGGGCACAGGGAAAGGAGGACACAGACATTAAATAACAGAACCAGACCACGGGACATCCTCAACTGGAAAAGTATTAAAACTGGCATAAATTACTACTGGTCATGGATCTATTCTCTAAGGGCTAATACCTATTTCCTCTCTCTTCAGCTGCTCACATCGGGGTGGGGATCAGTGGGCAGGAGGGGATGCAAGCCGTGCTGTCCAGTGACTTCTCCTTTGCCCAGTTTCGATACTTGCAACGCCTCCTCCTGGTACACGGCCGCTGGTCCTATCTCCGCATGTGCCAGTTTCTGAGATACTTTTTCTACAAGAATTTCACCTTCACGCTGGTTCATTTCTGGTATGGATTTTTCTGTGGCTTCTCTGCTCAGGTGAGACAACAAAAACAGTTAGATTGTAAGCTTCTAGTGCATTTATGTGATAACCATTAGAATGTAAAAGATAGACTTGATGAGGGGTGTTCTCACCATGATTTTTAACAAATCCTTCTGTCCACAGCCAGCTTCAGTCTCCCACTTCCCTTTTAGGCTGTGGGTGGTTCTGCTGCATTGACAGATATTTCACCTCTGCTATTCCTAGCTGAGGCTGTTAGAGCGACATTAGTGGTGGGTGGTGGACACGGGTGGTTTTAGCTACAGGACACAAGGCTACAGAGCTGTAAATGGTTTAAGTTTATCAGTAAGAAAAATAAACCAGCTCCTGTGCTGCTGATAAGAGACAGCAGGGAGTGATGTCACCATCCTGGCTAGAGCTATAAAATAGAGAGTTGGTTGGTAACTTAGGGAAGCTTGTGTACACAAACAGGAGATAAGAATTGCTCTAACTGAAATGAAGCAAAATCAGAACAGCAATGTATTTGGTAATAGTCTTTATTTACCGTCCCCTACATGTTTAAAGGAAATCAGTGAAATGTAAATGCCCCTTTGAGTTCACTGTTTTGCAACAAATGAATCTAATGTTAGGTAGTCGTCTGCCCATCTCATAACTGTACCACTGGTTACATTTGATCACCCACAATCCCGCCTCTTTCACCCTTGTGCTGTTCTCGCAGTGGCTCAGTGCTGGCATCTTGTGTCCATTTCCCTGTACTGCGACTCACCATCTTGTGCTGTTTTCACAGACTGTGTATGACGAATGGTTCATCACCATGTACAATCTGGTGTACACCTCGCTGCCGGTGCTTGGGATGAGTCTGTTTGATCAGGTAAATACTCTCATGGAATTTATGTTAAGTAAAGACATTATATGAATGTGGAAAGCTTGTTCCATCTGGTGTATTGTGTTACCAGGATGTGGATGACCGCTGGAGCATGGAGTATCCGCTGCTGTATGAGCCCGGCCAGAAGAACCGCTACTTCAATAAGAAGGAGTTTGTAAAGTGTGTGATTCACGGCGTCTACAGCTCCCTCGTTCTGTTCTTTGTGCCTTATGGAGCCCTGTATGACACCGTGAGAGACGACGGCAAAGCTGTATCTGATTACCAGTCCTTTGCCTTGATGGCTCAAACCTGTCTGCTGCTTGTGGTGTCTGCACAGGTGAGTCTCCAGCCAATGTCCTGTCCCCCAAGTGTCAGTGTCATTGTCCTGTCCCCCAAGTGTCAGTGTCATTATCCTGTCCCCCAAGTGTCAGTGTCATTATCCTGTCCCCCAAGTGTCAGTATCATTATCCTGTACCCCAAGTGTCAGTATCATTATCCTGTCCCCCAAGTGTCAGTATCATTATCCTGTCCCCCAAGTGTCAGTGTCATTATCCTGTCCCCCAAGTGTCAGTGTCATTATCCTGTCCCCCAAGTGTCAGTGTCATTATCCTGTCCCCAAGTGTCAGTGTCATTATCCTGTCCCCCAAGTGTCAGCATCATTATCCTGTCCCCAAGTGTCAGTGTCATTATCCTGTCCCCCAAGTGTCAGTATCATTATCCTGTACCCCAAGTGTCAGTATCATTATCCTGTCCCCCAAGTGTCAGTATCATTATCCTGTCCCCCAAGTGTCAGTATCATTATCCTGTCCCCCAAGTGTCAGTGTCATTATCCTGTCCCCAAGTGTCAATGTCATTATCCTGTCCCCCAAGTGTCAGTGTCATTATCCTGTCCCCCAAGTGTCAGTGTCATTATCCTGTCCCCCAAGTGTCAGTGTCATTATCCTGTCCCCCAAGTGTCAGTATCATTATCCTGCCCCCAAGTGTCAGTATCATTATCCTGTCCCCCAAGTGTCAGTGTCATTATCCTGTCCCCCAAGTGTCAGTATCATTATCCTGTCCCCCAAGTGTCAGTATCATTATCCTGTACCCAAGTGTCACTATCATTATCCTGTCCCCCAAGTGTCAGTATCATTATCCTGTCCCCCAAGTGTCAGTATCATTATCCTGTCCCCCAAGTGTCAGTATCATTATCCTGTCCCCCAAGTGTCAGTATCATTATCCTGTCCCCCAAGTGTCAGTGTCATTATCCTGTCCCCCAAGTGTCAGTATCATTATCCTGTCCTCCAAGTGTCAGTATCATTATCCTGTCCCCCAAGTGTCAGTATCATTATCCTGTCCCCAAGTGTCAGTATCATTATCCTGTCCCCCAAGTGTCAGTGTCATTATCCTGTCCCCCAAGTGTCAATGTCATTATCCTGTCCCTCAAGTGTCACTATCATTATCCTGTCCCCCAAGTGACAGTGTCATTATCCTGTCCCTCAAGTGTCACTATCATTATCCTGTCCCCCAAGTGACAGTGTCATTGTCCTGTCCCCCAAGTGTCAGTATCATTATCCTATCCCCCAAGTGTCACTATCATTATCCTGTCCCCCAAGTGTTAGTATCATTATCCTGTACCCAAGTGTCAGTGTCATTATCCTGTCCCCCAAGTGTCAGTGTCATTATCCTGTCCCCCAAGTGTCAATGTCATTATCCTGTCCCCCAAGTGTCAGTGTCATTATCCTGTCCCCCAAGTGTCAGTGTCATTATCCTGTGCCCCAAGTGTCAGTGTCATTATCCTGTCCCCCAAGTGTCAGTGTCATTATCCTGTCCCCCAAGTGTCAGTGTCATTATCCTGTCCCCCAAGTGTCAGTATCATTATCCTGTCCCCCAAGTGTCACTATCATTATCCTGTACCCCAAGTGTCAGTATCATTATCCTGTACCCCAAGTGTCAGTGTCATTATCCTGTACCCCAAGTGTCAGTATCATTATCCTGTACCCCAAGTGTCAGTATCATTATCCTGTCCCCCAAGTGTCAGTATCATTATCCTGTCCCCCAAGTGTCAGTATCATTATCCTGTCCCCCAAGTGTCAGTATCATTATCCTGTCCCCCCAAGTGTCAGTATCATTATCCTGACCCAAGTGTCACTATCATTATCCTGTCCCCCCAAGTGTCAGTGTCATTATCCTGTCCCCCGAGTGTCAGTATCATTATCCTGTCCCCCAAGTGTCAGTGTCATTATCCTGTACCCCAAGTATCAGTATCATTATCCTGTCCCCCAAGTGTCAGTATCATTGTCCTGTCCCCCAAGTGTCAGTATCATTATCCTGTACCCAGGTGTCAGTATCATTATCCTGTCCCCCAAGTGTCAATGTCATTATCCTGTCCCTCAAGTGTCACTATCATTATCCTGTCCCCCAAGTGTCAGTATCATTATCCTGTCCCCCAAGTGTCAGTATCATTATCCTGTCCCCCAAGTGTCACTATCATTATCCTGTCCCCCAAGTGTCAGTATCATTATCCTGTACCCCAAGTGTCAGTGTCATTATCCTGTCCCCCAAGTGTCAGTGTCATTATCCTGTACCCCAAGTGTCAGTATCATTATCCTGTCCCCCAAGTGTCAGTGTCATTATCCTGTCCCCCAAGTGTCAGTATCATTATCCTGTCCCCCAAGTGTCAGTATCATTGTCCTGTCCCCCAAGTGTCAGTATCATTATCCTGTCCCCCAAGTGTCAGTATCATTATCCTGTACCCAAGTGTCAGTATCATTATCCTGTCCCCCAAGTGTCAGTGTCATTATCCTGTCCCCCAAGTGTCACTATCATTATCCTGTACCCCAAGTGTCAGTATCATTATCCTGTCCCCCAAGTGTCAGTATCATTATCCTATCCCCCAAGTGTCAGTATCATTATCCTGTACTCCAAGCGTCAGTATCATCATCCTGTACTCCAAGTGTCAGTATCATTATCCTGTACCCCAAGTGTCCCTATCATTATCCTGTCCCCCAAGTGTCAGTGTAATTATCCTTTCCCCCCAAGTGTCACTATCATTATCCTTTCCCCCCAAGTGTCAGTATCATTATCCTGTCCCCCAAGTGTCAGTATCATTATCCTGTACCCCAAGTGTCAGTGTCATTATCCTGTACTCCAAGCGTCAGTTTCATCATCCTGTACCCCAAGTGTCAGTATCATTATCCTGTCCCCCAAGTGTCAGTATCATTATCCTATCCCCCCAAGTGTCAGTAACATTATCCTGTCCCCCCAAGTGGCAGGGTCATTATCCTGTCCCAAGTGTCAGTGTCATTATCCTGTCCCCAAAGTGTCAGTGTCATTATCCTGTCCCCCAAGTGTCAGTGTCATTATCCTGTCCCCCAAGTGTCAGTATCATTATCCTGTCCCCCAAGTGTCAGTATCATTATCCTGTCCCCCAAGTGTCAGTGTCATTATCCTGTCCCCCAAGTGTCAGTATCATTATCCTGTCCCCCAAGTGTCAGTATCATTATCCTGTCCCCAAGTGTCAGTGTCATTATCCTGTCCCCCAAGTGTCAGTATCATTATCCTGTACCCGAAGTGTCAGCACCATTACCCTGTCCCCCAAGTGTCAGTGTCATTATCCTGTACTCCAAGTGTCAGTATCATCATCCTGTACTCCAAGCGTCAGTGTATCATAGTCATGTACCCCAAGTTTCAGTGTGTCATTAGTTTGAATAACAAATGTCACTTTATGATTGTCCTGTACCCCAAGTGTCATTGTTGTTCTCCAGCACTTCTCGCCAGTGTATCATTATGACACGTCCCATAGGTTTGCTGTAAACTCCTCCTAGCCTCTGCCCTTCAGCTCTCATTGTGTCTCCTTATATAGCCCTGGACACAGCTTACTGGACGGCGGTCAACCAGTTCTTCATCTGGGGCAGTTTGGCGGTGTACTTTGCTATCAGTTTCACCATGTACAGTGACGGCATGTACCTGATCTTCACAGGCTCGTTCCCCTTCAGCGGTGAGTGAGTTGTGTGCTTCTCTTGCTTAATCCTTATTCATTATATTTCTCACCTCAGAGATAACAGCTTCTGTTCACACTATAATCAGAGAACCAATCCGGAGCTCCATCAGGTTTGACAGGAAGGATAGGGCAGCATGCTATTCTTTTTGTCAAAATGACAGATGCCATAACAGAACCCAATGGGCCCCATTATAGATCTGAGGGGGTCATTGGGCACTGAAACATCTGTTGTTAAATTGATTTGGTGCTGACAAAATGGTTTCCAATCTAATAGAAACCATGACCATTGTGTGAACAGAGCCTAATACAGAGGTGTCTTATGTAAGCTACTTATTGCCTCCCACTCAACCAAATTAGCATCGCTCTGCTGTGTACTGACGAGGGGCAAAACCCCGAAACGGCTGTATACAGATGAGTGATGCTGGCTTGGCTAGATATCCCTTCTTGCTTTCCAAAGATCCAGTGGGTCAAAAAGCAAATTGAGGATTTGTTACATCCAACAGAGGGCGCTAGAGCTTCTCAGCTCCTTTGCCATAATGCCTAAGGGCAATCAGAGAGATTCCAGCAGTTTAGTATTACGCATAGATCTAATCTTTGTATTTTCTTCTCCTCCAGGGACGGCTCGCAATTCTCTGAACCAGCCCAGTATCTGGCTCGCCATCTTCCTGACCTTGGTGCTCTGCGTCTTACCTGTGGTGGCTTACAGATTCCTGAGATCACAGCTCAAACCCACGTTCAGTGACAGGGTAAGAAGCAGACGCCTTCAGTTATTTTATATCTGTATCTATATGAGCAGGGGCAGCTTACATCTCTCATGCAATGGTAGGACTACAAGACTCAGCACACCTATGGTTTGGCTATCATTTATCACTGACAGCAACAATAAATAAAGCTCTTCCTAAAAGTACAGTCAAATAATTTGGCATCCTAGAAGCACCACGGTGCAGGTTTTCAGACATTTACAACTAGCAGAGGTATACACTACTCACAAAAAGTTAGGAATGTTTGACTTTTGGCTGAAATTTTACATTGAACATAGAATTCCCTGCATTTTTGTTAAATGAACTAAATGAACCCATCTCCTAACTTTAGATGCACATGTCCAACTGTTCGGTGTTTTGCACAACTTGAAATCTCTAACAAAAAGCTTAATGGCAAAATTCCCAACAGGTGTTTGATCCCTGAATCGCCTAATAAATTTAGGGAATCAATTTGAATTGAGATTTAAACAGTCCTCCTCATCATGCAGTTCACATTTTGACATCATGAGACCAAGACACCACCTTATAATTGGTCAACAGTATCTGCCATTGTAAGGCTTGAAGCAGGATGCTCTCAGACAGAAGTGGCCACTGAGCTTAGTGTCACAGAGTGTCATCAGCAGGTCGTGACAGAGATACAGAGAGACTGGAAGAGTCACAGAAAGGCAAAGAAGTGAACGTCCTTTGGCTCCATCACACACTGATGACTGCTTCATTGTAAACATTTCCCTGCGGAACAGGATGATGAACGTCGCACAACTCCAGGCACATTTAAGGAAGGGAGAGGAACCCAAGTGTTCAACCGTGCAGACCATTTGTAACAGTTTACATCAGTGTAAGCTGCGTACTAGACGACCTGACCACACCACGAGGCACAGGCATCATCGTCCCGTTCAGTAATGAAAGTCGATTCACTCTGAGAAATGAAGACCGCCAACTATGCTGGAGACGTCAAGTAGAGTGCTGTGCATCAGCCAGGTCAGGTACCCGCCGGTCATCTAGCACATCGACCACACTGATGTAAATGGTTATGCTTGGTCTGTTGTGACACTTGGTTGCCTCTCACCTCCCTTAAACGTACCTGGAGTTGTGTAGCATTCATCATTCGGCATAACTTACAATGAAGTAGTCATCAGTGTGTGTTGGAGCCAAAGGACGTTCACTTCTTTGACTTTCTGTGACTCTTCCAGTCTCTCTGTATCTCTGTCACGACCTGCTGATGACACTCTGTGACACTAAGCTCAGTGGCCACTTCTGTCTGAGAGCATCCTGCTTCAAGCCTCACAATGGCAGATACTGTTGACCAATTATAAGGTGGTGTCTTGGTGACACTCTGTGATACTCTATTCTCAGTGGCCACTTCCATCTGAGAGCATCCTAATATAGATAGATATGAAATGGATACATAAATAGACATGGGATGATAGATAAATAGATAGATATAATATGGATACATAGGCAGACTTGGGATGATAGATGGATAAATAGATGATAGATGGATAGACAGACAAACAGGCTGGTGGTGTGCCCTCCACTGTGCTCGGGTGGAGGTACATGTATGTGAAAAGTGCTGGCCCACGGCAGACCATCTCCTCTACCTCACTGGATAGATTGACAGATAGACTTTTTTCTTTCAATAAACTCACAACAATTATTTCCTTCAATTCCAGATTCAGAGAAAGATCAGGGAGGCAAAAAAGCGTCCAGCGCCACCACCACGCAAAGCCCGGATACGCCGCACCAGCTCCCGCCGTTCTGGTTATGCCTTCTCCCATACACAGGGTTACGGAGACCTTATCACTTCGGGCAAAACCTTCCGTTCCAAGATACCTTTCCACCAGACAGGAAAATTCTCCCCCAACGAAAGAAGTCGAAATTTCAACTAAGGGCCCATATGCCAGTCCATGGCTATGAAAGTCACCATGCCCCAAGTAAGGGTGAGACTCGAGATGACGACGGCTGGTTTCTGAAGTTTCCTATAGAACGAGGCTGGATAGAAAGCCATATATACAAGGGGCCTCCATGTTTACGTCATGTGGCGGCCATCTTGATTTTGAGATTTTAAAGAGACAGCAGTTGTTTGAATTATTTAAAGCTAACGTTTCCAAATGTCCGTGCCAAATCTACCACACATGGATCTACACGTTGCCAAAGGACACCCTAGCCTATTTGTATAAACTTCATATTTTAACATTTTCCATTGCACTTGGCTTCCTGTTGGTCTTCTTCATTTTACAGAAAACTCGCCTTAATTTTTTTGTAACCAAAGTGGAAGAGTAATTTCAAAATGTCCGTCTCTTTTATTGAACCGTTGATTGTTTTTGTACAGTTTTTTTTTTTTTTTTTTTAAGATATGGAAATTCCAGGCAGGATTAGGATTAAATGCTGCCACTGACGCTCCCTCTGATTTCCAAGGCTCGGTAACCATAGTGATCTGATTTCATAAATGAATAATGACTTTTCCTCCTAGTGATATTTTAATTTAAGCCTCATGTTTTTGTGCCTGTATTTAATTATGTAAATTTGTAGGAAATGCATTGAGACACAAACGTGAAGAGGGGCTCATCCGATCCTACGTAAAGAAACCTTAAAGGGGTTGTCTCACTACATTGATTCATCTTACCTCAGTCCTCTTTTCTCATTTTCATTCTGATTTCAGGGGCGTGTTTATTGACTTCTACTAAGCTGCAGTAGAAGCCAGGTCTGTAGCTATAGCAGTGTAGCAACCAGTGCTGACAGCCTATCAGGAGAGATCAAACAGGTCTATAGCTATAGTGACCTGAGGAGCTGATACAGCCCATACAAGAGGGGATATCCCAGAATAGGTAGGACACTGTTAATGGACATATATTGCAAAGTGACTTGTTTTTGCAAGATCTTTAACATAAAAATCAATGCTTGTAGTGAGACAACCCCTTTATTCATCATAGGATGAAAATTCTGCAATTCCCTAATCTGCTTTCTGCCCTTGCTTCTCATAATGTTAAGGTTTGTGCTTGCTGTCAGTGAAATAACATGTGTATATTCATCCAGAGGCTCAAATACTGTAAGGCCTCGTTCACACGGCTTATTTTGCCGCGGATTGGCGCCGTACTGCGCGCCGGATTTTCGCTTCAGTACGGCGCCAATCCGTCGGAGTCATTACGGTAATCCACTTCTCTCATAGAGAACAGTGGATTCCGTCGCTCCTCCCCGCTCGGCGAATCCACCGGGCGGGGAGAAAGTGAAATGTACATTATCCAGCCGCAATACGCGCCGTGGATTATGCAAGTCTATGGGGCCGGGGAGTGGCGCCCCCGCTGCGCTCCGGCCCCGCCCCCGTCCCGCCCCTTATTCACGGCGGATTTGTGAGCCAGATTGCGCTCACAAATCCGTTGGGAATAAGCCGTGTGAACATGGCCTAACAGACCTATCAGGAATGTGAGAAGGACTGGGTCAGGTCAGGTATTCCACTTCTCAGAGTCAACAAATACAAGGTTCTATTTGCTGACAGCAAGCAGAGATGTTGAAATTGGTGAGGAACGGATGCCCAAAGTGTATTAAAAAGTTGAAAAAATTTCTATTATACAGTCATTAAAATTAATTTACATAAATTTGAACTTGCCCTTTAAAAATGCATTCTAATCGCATCGAGGGATGGCGTATTGCATGGTTCAGCGGTGGTCTGTCCTCTGATCTGACTGATCCTAAGGATGAAGGGGACTTGCCCCATGACCTTGATTTTTCAGGCACAACCACCTGCTATGCAGAGAACTGCAGCCAGTCCCATTCACTTGAATGTACAGAGGATAGCTGGGTGCCACTGTGCAGTAAGAAACAGGTGCAACACTAATCTAGCTGGACCCCTACCCATTTAAAGTGATGGTACATCCTAAGAATATGCGATCACTTTATAAAATGGGAATAATCCTTTAAGATTTGTATTTTGCATCACCTTCCGTTTACTAAGACTATCCCTGACTTTTATTCCTTGTTTATTTCACAATATTCCATTTATTAAGATGAACGTTTAATCTCCACATTACTTCAGCATATGCAGATTTCCTTGTAGATTGCTGAAATCTAAGTAGGAAGGAAGAGGGGAAGTGTTCAGAAATGAGACATTAAAGGGAACCTGTGCCGTTGTGGAAATATAAAATATTATCGTAACCCATTACTTGCCCCTTAAAGTGCCAGTTAGGTGTTGGACCATGTAAGCCCTGCCCTCGGACTACAGCCCACTTCTAAAGAGCTTGTCATATGGCCACACCTAGCGCTGTTGATTGGTGGGGCAAATTCACATGGGGGCCGAGGCATTGATTTTTCTTCAGATCGCCCCTCTCATTTTTTTTAGAGCACTATATGAAAGGAAAGGGGTGGCCTGATTAGTTGCTATGGGCAACAAAGCGAATTTTAGACCTAGACAGTTTTCATACATGTGGTCTTTTATCTCTAACAAGATTAGCTTGGCTACGTTTGAAAAGCAATTGTTTCAACTCTTTGGAGCCCTGTCATTTTGTTTTTCTTTATATTAAATCTGCTGCACTTATGTTCCTGTAACACTCAGCTATTTATAGAAGAGCTAAATAAACTGATCACTGCTATAGAACCACCCACAGCCTAACCACAGCTACCTGTGACTCTGTGAAACAATAATTAACTTTTTAACACCATGGAAGCACAGAGCCATTGTAGTTCTCAGAAAGAAGACGGGTTCTCTCATCCTAGAGATGACCATACCTTGATATGGAAAATGCGAATCAATCCATAAACAACTTTGTTAAGATACCAGAGGAAACAGGTACAAATGTATCTGTAGCAATGGTAAAACATGTCCTCTATCAGCGTCACCTTAAAGGGAATGTGTCATCAAAAATGTCTTATTGTTTAACTCACGTTTTTATGTTAAACACATTTTTTAAGAATTGTTGGTTATATATTTTTTTTAATTTTCCATATCACTTTCAGTATTTTTTAATAATTCTTAAGTCCTGCAGTTTTTACTTTGGCTACTAAGCCTAATAATAGTCTGGCACTTACTGTTCTGTAGAGAAAGATTCTCCGTTGTCTGCTGATTATCAGCACAAAGAGGGTCAAACTGAAAGGAGACACCAGTGTGAATAGATAACACAGGATCCACCAATCACATGAGGAGATAGTTCACCCTTTCACCTGCCTCCATACTGATTCCTTCCCAGGTCACAGAGCATGACTAGAAAACTCTCCCATAGAAGTCAATGGGACTGAGTCAGTCTTAAGTCTCCTATGTGCATGAAGCTGCTGTAAAATATCTCTCTGACAGTGCAAACAAGGCCTAGTGGCCAAAGTGAAAACTGCAACTCTTAAGAATTATTAAAAAAATACTGAAAGTGATATGAAAAATTAAAAAAAAACTACCAAAAATTCCTAAACAATGTGTTTATCATAAAAACGGGACTTAAACAATTAGTAATTTTTTGATGGGAAAATCACCTTAGGTCCAATGAAACAAAAATGGAACTGTATGGCCATAATGATTCTTGTTATGTTTGAAGAAAGAGGGAGGCCTGCAAGGCAAAGAACTCCATCCCAAGCATGGGGGCGACAGCATCTTGTTGTGGGTGGGCTTTGTACTTCACAAAACTGACGGCCTTATGAGAAAGCAAAATTATATGGAGATATCGCAGAACATCTCAAGGCATCAACCAACCCAAAGCTTGGTGGCTGATGGGTCTGCCAATAGGAAATTAACCTCCGGTATATTTCAAAACGTGTGGCTTAAGGACAACAGAGTGAAGGTCATGGAGTGGCCATCACAAAGCCCTGACCTCAATCCTATAGCAAATGTATGGGCAGCTCACTTTCAAGCAAGAAGTCCTACAAAACCCGAGTTAGTCACGTGAGTTCCATCAGGAGGAATGGGCCAAAGTTCTAGCAAAAGATTGTGAGAAGCTTTCGGAAGGCGACCAGAAACCTTGGACCCAAGTTAGAGAATTTGAAAGCAATGCTACCGAACACATGTCAACGATGTTATTCTGACATTTCACATCCTTGGAATATAGGAGTGACCCGAACTGAGCTAAGGGAGGGAATGCGGGCTAAGATTACAGATGAGGAGCTGTGGAAAGCTGAGCTTTAATGAATGTAGCTGGCGTATGGAAACTTATGGTGTGTACATAGCCGATAGAGGTCAGAGTGAGAAATGTGGCTGCAACCTACATCAACGTGATGTCTGACATCTGAGGATATGGATACGGTCTTGGTGTTACCTGTAAATCAGTGTTATTTCATGATCACACATAGAGGGACTGTCCTATCTTAGGGGCCGTTCACACAGCACAGGACAAATACTGGTCAGTTGATACAACCGGTATTTGACCTGTTTTCTGGTGCCGTGCTCTTGGCCGCCGGAGACGGCTTTTCTCTGCGGTTTGCGGAGAAAAGCCCTCGCCCTTCACATAGACATGCTCATATTCCGTCCGAAAACCGAACGGAAGAATGAACATGTTCTATGTTTTTCGGACCACCGGCAGCCTTAAAAACCGCCGGGCGGAAAACCTGTTCAGTGGGGACTGCTGCATGGATTTTCCATTAAGGACCGTGTAAAAGTTTTTCAGCCGGTTTTCAAAACCGAAAACCGGCTGAAAAACCGTCCCGTGGGAACATGGCCTTATAGTTCAGCTCTTAAAGGGGTTGTCTCACCATGCTGTTTCACAGAGTCATAGGCAGCTTAAGCTTCATACTTTCACATTCTTCCTTGTTATCCTGTCAGTGGTTCTATAGCAGTAATTAGCATATCACCTCTGTATTCCAAGCTCTATTAATTGCAGTGATACAACTGCTAGAGATGCAATCTATAGAGCAGAAGGCTTTAGAGCTCAAGGTAAACAATCAAAAGTAATTAATCTCCTTCATTTGTTAGAGATAACACACTCTGTTCTCAAGCTGCTGTCCATCCTGGGGTGATCTCACTCTCCATCTAATCAGGAAGGGAGAGCTGGACTATAACTAGAGAAACCTGTGTGCACTCAGAGCAGATAAAATCTTTCTTATCTCCTGATTACTTTTGATAATATCAAAAGACTGATGTACAGTGTTTGGAAAAAGTCTTGATTTAACATTCCCTACATAGAGAAAGCTAATCTTTGTAGGGAGACAACCCCTTTAACAAGCTTTGTAATCATTCCAGGTTGTCAGAGCCCCTCCCTTTTTATCACTGACATCACTTGAGATGTGGGTGAGAAGGAACACTACTCTGCAGACCTTAGCATGCAATTACTTAATCAAGATGACGTTCTTAGAGCTCCTCGTACTCAAGGTGAATTAATCTGTCAGTGCCCTAGAAGCTGCCTGTGGCTGCACATATGTAACTACAGTGTATATCATACTTGCAATCACCCCCTTTTATTCCGGGAAATTACATATTGTCACGATATGCGCCGCAGTCCTCACTCCTGACAGCAGACGCATTGGGTCAACGTTCCCTTTACTGAACGCCCTGTTGGCACCTACTCACCTCTCCACGCTCCTGCACAGCTCCCTACTGCTGCTTTGCTAATTCCCTTCCTAGGGCGTGCTAGATTTAAAGAGCCAGCGCATCCTTGGTGCTCCAATGGCTAGCCACCACCTGAGATTTAAGCGACTTCCTTTCTCTGCTCTGTGCTAGTTTGTTGGTGTCCATTTGTGATTCTGACCTGTGCGCACTCCTGCTGGTACCTGCCGCACCTATGCGATAACCCCTTGTCTGCTGCTAGTCAGTTTCTCTGCTACACTTCTGTCTGCTTTCCCGGCTCCTGGCCTGGGCACTCAGCTGTCACTGCTAGTAACTATGCCAAGGGTAGCGACCTGGGGGTTCCCCGCAGTTAAGTCCGTCCGGCACTGTGGCGGGCTCTGGTGAAGACCAGGGGCCCCTTAGACTCCTCTCCCTGGTGTGATTTGCATCTCCATCACTCGTGGTGACCCAGAGGATCCAGACCTGCATTCCATTCCATGACCACATATATGGCGTTCCTGTCGGTTCAAAGGCGTTCCTGGGTAGATTGGGGGTGTCCATGGGGCGGGGCTAAAATGTTCCAAAATCAATAGAGAAAAGGTTAGCAAGTACAGTATGTGGCACATGTTCCTGACTTTCCAAGTAGTTCTTGAACCAGGTTGCTGACAGACAGGCTCGGACTGGCCCACAGGGGAATAGGGTAAACTCCCGGTGGGCCCCCGAGCATGGTAGACCTAAAGTTGTTTTTTAACTCCATATACATTCTCAGAAGAGGCAACAAAGCATAGAAAGAGAGGCAGAAAGCATGAAGCAGAGCATAGGAGGCATCTATAGTCATTTACAGCAGCTGTAGGGTGGGCCACAAAAATAAACTCCACTGGTGGGCCCATAGAAACTCAATTGGTGGGCCCCTAGAGTCAACTCCACCTGTGGGCCCAAGGGGCTCCAGTCCGACACTGCTGACAGATCTGCTTCCATGGTTATATATATTACATATAGTGCAAGGTCTACTGCAGGTAGGTCATTTCAGACAGAGGATGCACTTATCAGGGCTTCAGTACAGTTCAGTCCAGCATCATTTTGTCAGTCTGATAATCTGGAATTTATTTTTCGCACAAAAACGAAAAATAACCTAATCTCAAAAGACCAGAAGAACAAAGAGATTCAATCATGAGACTCCCTCTATACATATTAGCACTAGATGACCTTCCTAGATACATATTTCTCTATGACTGTCTCATAGTCCAGCAATGCTCATGTTTGGTCCGGCAGCCAGGAGGCCCTCATGCCTATAGTAAATTGGTGCTGACAAGTTCACTCTCACCATTGTTTGGCATCCCAGCTGCCGGCCCCCAACTGATGTGGCCCCTTTTTCTACTTTGCTCTCATATACATTTCTGTACTAGGTGCCTTATGTAGTCTCCAAAAACAGACGCTCAGGGAGTGTGTGGGAGGGGCCGTGACAAGCTCGATTTGCACATATCAGGCTGAAAAAACAGTTGTCAGCGCATTTAAAGAGAATAAACTCAATAACCTGTTCCATCTATTGAAATATGTTGTTTTACTAATCAGTACAGACACTAAGGGCAAATCTTTATACTGTAGATGGAAAGAGTTTGTCCAATCAGGGATCAATTTAATATAATACAGTATTATGTGTCATCGTCCATGTGATATATAGGGCTGCGGGGTGACCAGAGAATCCGATAATCCAGCATATATCAAGTCTGTTTAATGTGCGTTTTAGGGAATTTCTCCGTGGGGTACATGGATTCCAGTTAGACGCCTTTTCGGTGACCACCATAACCACTGGGCCAGTTCAGGGCTATCAAATGCACTAAAGCAAATAATGTAATATAGGGGCGTCCCACTGCAGTAATGTGCATAAAGCATTGAGCTTTAGAGGACAGGACTGATCATATTCAGACTGTTTTATATATTACAGCTCAGATCAGGGATAAAATATGGTCACTGCCAAAAATCACCAGAAACCAGTCATGTACCCCTCACCCCGATTACGTGGCGCCTCCATCTGGGGGACAATTTCACTAAAGACCAAAGGGGCCTCGAATTTTGCACTACACCATTATTTTTTTTATTTCCCCCTTTTTCCCCACATTTGTTTCCTGTCTCTGTAACAATTGTAAAAAATTTTTTCACAAAGAATAAAAATTTCTCTTTAAAGTATTTTGGTTTTCCCTCTTTGCTTGGGTTCCTTTGACACAAATAGATGAACATTGGTCGGACTCAAAAATTTGCAAAAAAAAAGAATCTTTTGTCCCCTTACCCAAAATATTTTTCATTGTTTTCCCGTCAAATCTGCATTTGGGGTGCTGGGGGTTACCCAAAAAGGGAGAGAACCATTTGGGGGGCTAAAATGATCAAAAATGTCCTCATAAAAGTTTTCTCCAAAATATGTCCTCATAACAGTGCATCCCCCACAGATTCCCCAAACGGGCATCATCCACCGATTGGGCCCCAAACATGCATCATCCACAACGGCCCCCCCCAAAAATGCATCCCTCCCACAAAAGTCCCCCCCAACAGGCATTTAACCACAATGTCCCCCTAACAGCGCATTATCCCAAATGTCCTCATAACAAAATGCTCACCCCCAGAAGTCCCCCTAACAGTGCTCATCCACAGATTTTCCCCTAAAGTTTCATCCACGATGTCCCCCATAACAGGCATCATCCCCAGATGCCCCATACATGTCATCCCCAAGATGTCCCCTAACAGTGCCTATCCACAGATGTCCCATAACAGTGCGTCTCCACAATGTCCCCCATAACGTGCTCATCCACAGATGTCCCCAAAACAGTGCTCATTACGTTCCCATAAAATTCATTACCACAGAGTCCCATAACGCAAATCCACAGAGCCCCATAAAAAAGTGCATCTCCACAATTTCCCCTAACCAATGCTATAACAGATGTCCCCATAAAAAGGCTCCCCTGTCCCTAACAGTTGGCATCCCCAGATGTCCCCCATAAAAGTGATCATCCCCCAGATGCCCCATAACATGCATCATCCCATGTCCCATAACATGCCCCATCCAAAAGACCCAATAACAGTGCTCATCCACAAATGTCCCATAAACGTCTCATCCAATGTCCCATAACATGCATCATCCACAGATGTCTCATAAAAAAATGCATCATCCACAGTGTCCCCATAACAATGCTCACCACAGATGTCCCCATAAAAATGTCACCAGGGGCCCATAACAGTGGGGTCTCACAGATTCATAAAGTGGTCATCCACAAAGTTGCCCAAACAGTAAAAAACCCCAAACTTCTCATAAAATGCATCTCCAAGATGCCCCCAAAAATCTCATCCCCAGAGTCCCCTAAAAAGTGCTCTCCCAGATGTTCCTAACATGCTCATCCACAGATCGCCCAAAAAAAGTGCATCAACAGATTCCCTTTTAAAATGTATCATCCACGTTCCCCATAACAGTGCTCAAACCCCAGGTTTTCCCCTAAACAGTGCATCTTCCACAGATTTCCCCATAACGTGCGCTCCACAGATGTCCCTTAAAAAAGTGATCATCCACAGATACCCCCTAAAAAGTGCTTTAAATCCTTGAAACGCCCAAAACAGTGCATCATCACGATGTCCCCCTAAAAGGTGGGATTATCCAAGATTCCAAAAAAAGGCATCATCCCAAATGTCCCCAAAAACAGTGCTATCACAGATGTTCCAAAAAAGTGCATCATCCAAAAATGTCCCCTAACAGTGCATCATCCACAGTTCCCCAAAACATGATCTCCACAATGTCCCCATAACAGGTTAAACCT
>JAODAL010057168.1:0-22836 GCA_025379985.1 Phyllomedusa bahiana
TCTCTCCGTCAAATCCACAAGGCCCGACAGTTTCACAATTTCATCGGTCTTCATTAGGCAGTGGTTCGGGGTCCAGAGCTAGTGCAAGGTGGCGCATCAGCTCTCAGGGTGCATCATCTCAGGCAAGTCAGGGCTGTGTTGAAGCTGTGCCGGAGGCAGCGGAGGAGGAGGAGGAGGAGGTATTCCTAGACACCGATGTTACCGACGTCCCTGCCTTGGAAAGAGGTTGGCGCGAATTTGAGGCGGAGGAGGAAGATGAGGAAGATCAGTTTGCTAGTGCCCCTCGACCCAGAGGCTTGGGAAATCAAGGCTCCATCTCTCACATGAGTGCTTGGATGCTCCATTTCCTCCAACATGATCCTCGCATTAAGGCCACAAAATGAACAACAGTTACTGGGTGGCCACCCTCCTGGATCCCCGGTACAAAACAAAAATCAGCACTTTCCTTCCACCCACCCAAATAGAGAGTAAAATGCAGGAAAAGGAGACCTTGCTGATTGATCAACTGGAGACATCTGTTGCGTCTGCTTCACGTTCCCCAAATGTCACGGTGGAACAACATCAGCGACGTGACAGCAGTAGAGTGCCAAGTAGGCGTAGCGGCAGCAGCAGCAAGGTGGCAGAAGCCTAATGGTGACCTCTGGCAATCTTTGTTTACCACCTCACCAACGCATGCAATGCAGGGCACACATCCAACACACAGAGATCACGACTATCTGCGTCTCAACACCGATGTTTTTGCATGTGTTCCGGACCCAATAGACTTCTGGGTATCCAAAATGGACGAATGGCCCGAGCTGGCTCGTCACGCCATAGAGGTGTTGTCCTGCCCAGCAGCCAGCGTCATATCTGAGCGGACCTTCAGCACAGCTGGAGGAGTCATTACAGACAAACGCATCCGGCTTTCCACAGATAATGTGGATCGTTTGACTTTCATCAAGATGAAACAGGCATGGATCTCTGATGATGATGTGGCCCCAATTGCCGAGGTCACCGATTAGTTTCCAGTCTACTTCACATTCCTTTTCAAACAGAAATGGTCCTCTTGAAAACTTTTTTTTAAAATGATCATTTCTTCACTGCAATTTTTATTCTCTTTTCCCAACAGTTCATATTGCTGGTTTTGCTGTGAGGAGACTGTAAAAGACAGCAAGGTTTCATGACAACACCGTATTCCATTTACTCACTTTATCTAAGAAGTTTTCGCATTGTCAATGGTTTTGAGGTCATGTTGCTGTGAGATACAGCAATAATCATGGTCCTTTGGAACAGAAATGTGACTTCTAAGTGGCATTTCTCCCTCACAATTTTTAATAGTGGCTGAGAAGTCATATTTATAATTTTTTGGGGTCATGTTGCTGTGAGATACAGCTATAATTATGGTCCTTTGGAACAGAAATGTGGCTTCTAAGTGGCATTTTTCCCTCACAATTTTTAACAGTGGCTGAGAAGTCATTTTTTATAATTTTTTGGGTCATGCTGCTTTGAAATGCAGCAATACTACAGGTCCTATTATAAAAAAATGTTGTTTCTAACAGACATTTGTTCTTCACAATTGACCAAAGTGGCTCAAGGGTCATGCTTTGAATTTTTTGGGGGCATTTTGCTGTGACATGCAGCTATACTACAGGTCCTATTCTAAAAAATGTTGTTTCTAACAGACATTTGTTCTTCACAATTGACCAAAGTGGCTCAAGGGTCATGCTTTGAATTTTTGGGGGCATTTTGCTGTGACATGCAGCTATACTACAGGTCCTATTCTAAAAAATGTTGTTTCTAACAGACATTTTGTTCTTCACAATTGTCAAAGGCCAAGGGGAGGGTGCGTCGAAACAGAATAGGTAGGACACTGTTAATGGACCATATTGAAAAAGACTTTTTTTTTGCAAGATTTTTAACATAGCTATCAACCCCCTGATGAGACAACCATTAATACAAAAAAAAAAGGGAAAAAAAAGACATGGTGGGTTCCATACTATTTTAAAAATGTGTTTTCTATAATTAAAGTACTAAAAAAATTTCATGTACAAAATAGGTGTTATAAAAAATTCCTCTGAATTGTACAAGGGAGGAACAGGAAACCTTGACCAATGTAGGTTATTCAGAGGACATGGAGTATGGAGCACGGACAGAGAACAAAGTACAGAGACCATTTCCTCCAGCCCGGTGAGTAAAAGAGAAAAAAAACTGCCAAGATAAAGGCACCTGGGTGTAACAGGAAGCGTTAACCACCAGTATTTCCAAGTGAAGCACAATTGGTCCACACATCATTACGGAGGGGCAAGCGCTACCCAGGTATTGACTGTGTACAGAGGAAGGCTGGAGTTCTCACACTTCCGCTTCCGCCCTCTGCTTCGCACGACAGTTTTCGTTGCTTTGCGTCATCAGGGCCTATTTTAACCTGCGTGATAATAGAATGCGGACGCCACCTGGGCTTTTCACCGCACCCACTGTAACTCCGGGCCCCCCCCAGGGTCATTCTGTGGGCCCAGTAACAGGTATAGTCAATGTCCAGTGAACTAAAATTGTGGTTGAAAACTCCTTTTTATCCGGTCACATTTTTAATGTGGGGTCAAGCAGTTTGGGGCTCATGCTGAGGGCCAAGGACAGGTATAGCTCCAATGTCCCAGTGAAACTAAAATGGTGGTTAGAAAGACTCCTATTTTCTTTCTCCGGCACTTTTTAAATGTGGGGTCATGCGTTGGGCTCATGCTGGGGCCCGGGACGGGTAATTAAAGTCCAGTAAACAAAAATGGGGGTTGAAAGACTCCTTTTTGGCATTTTTTAAAATGGGGGGGTCATGCATTTTTGGGGCTCACTGGGCCCAGGACAGGTTATAAATTCCATGAAACAAAAAGGTTTTTGAAAGACTCCTTTTTCGGCACTTTTTAAATGTGGGGGCATGCAGGTTTTTGGGGCTCAGCTGCTTCCAGACGGAAAAATTTTCAATGTCCATTCAAGTAAAAGATGTTTCAATATACTGCCTTAGGCACTTTTTAATTTTTTGGGGTGATGCGGTTTAAGGTCGGGTTTTGGGTAAAAAGACAGGGAAGAAATGGTCTGTGACTTTTTTTCTGTGACTTTTATAACCTAAGTGTTGCCTAAAAGTAGCCTATCCATTTGACTTTGGGATGAAAATTTCAGTTTCCCAGCCTTGTTTTGGGTGTAATAATGAAGGTTTTGTTTCTCACCCCTAGTTTTTAAGGTCATCGCCATAATCGACGCTCATACAAAAAACCAAAACGATAGCGGGCCGACACGACTATCGATCGATCCGAAGCCACCATCGCTCAACACTAAAAACAAGAACCTCGAGTGAGTTTTTCCCAAAGAAGTAAGGTTTCTCTTCTTTTAAGGGGAGATGTCAGGAGTTTTAAAAGTCCCCTTAAAAAATACGGCATTTTTACATCTGACCCCAAATTGAAAAAATTGTAATTCTTATCCATCTACACCTATCGTCAGACAAAGAATTTGAGGGCATTTTACCCACATTACATAAGGGGCTACTATTACAAAGCCCTTTGTTTTAAAGGGGCCCAAAGGGGATTTTTCCCTTTCAAAGAGTGGTTTGGCATCTCAAAGTTAGAGCAGTCTTTTTCTACCCAAAATGGAGCCAAAACTTTTGAAATTCGTCAACATATTCGTCAGACCAAAGGGGGTGATTTACTTGCTCATGCCATATAATCTTTTCTATATGGACCCCCTTCACGCATACTGAAAATGCGTGTAAGAGAACATGTCCTGGACATTACCAAAGCCTCTCTGACCTCTGATACTACATTGCTAAAACCAATCGCTAGACATTTCTTGGAACAACATAACTGTGATGCTACCCTCCTCAAAGTGAAAGGAATTGTTCGGATTGCCATCACCAACCATAAAGGTAATTGGAAAAGATCTTTGGCCAGCTAGAGACTCATTGGATAATGAGACTTGATACGATATACCCTAGAGGGTTAAATGAAGTGTTGAGTTTTGCCCCTTTTCTATGAATTTGCTTTTATAACCATGTTGTGTATATCTTATTAATTTTTTGTTTTTTGTCTTGTTTAGGTTCCGAGCCTTTTTATTTTTTATGTTGTTCTTTTGGATGATGAGTTACAATAGAAAATGAAGCTGGTGTGACGTGGGGTTGTTTTTTTTTTTTTTTTCCTTTTCTCTCTTCACTAACCATGGGTTTATGCTGTGTTTGTGCTATATTTATAGGATTTTTTAGGGTGCGTCACATTTTTTATATCTGTATTTATATTTCACTATATAAGTACATATTTTTTCTTACACTTATATATTTTTTCCACACTCTTATATTTTGTCATTATATTTTTTCACTATAAATGCTATACTCATATTTTATTACTAATTATATTATTATTATTCATATGCATATATTTTTTATCACGTATTTTTTACTATAGCTTATTATTATTTGTTCACTTATATTATTTTTCTTATATATATATTTCTCATTGTTATTAATATATTTGATTTTCATTATTCTTACTTCACTTTTCAATTTTTTCATAAGTATATAATTGCTCACTATATCACCATCATACTTGCCTCACTTTTTATTTTGGTCACACTTTCACTATATTGGCTTTCGTTAAATCTAGGAACCCTCATATATATATATATATATAGCTACTTATATATATATATTTCACACTTTATATATTTAATTAATAAATCTATGATATATATATATATATATATATAAATATATATATAATATTATATATATAAAATATTACACAGCTTTTTTCCTTAAAATTAGAACCATAACTCTCCATGTTTATATATAGACATTTTATGATTCATGTGTATGTTAAGCCTGTGTGTAGTGCGCTTTCTGCTGCTCCGTCGGAGCTCCGTTGCCATGGAGTCGCGTCTGTGTGCCGGCGTGATTACACGATTGCGTTCATGACATCAGGGACGCTCTTGCGTGTCACGCCGGGGTGACGCCTTTTCCCTGCGTCTGGATGTCCGCCGGGTGAGCGGCAGGATGCGCCGAAGATGCACTACAGGTGTGTATACTCGTGTCATAATGGGGCTTGCTATAAAAAGAACATTACCTAGATCTATGGTTATACTCCCCTGAAGAAGCCACTGGTGCGAAACGTGCGTAGGGAGCTTGCGTGACTGTTATCATTTTGGGTAATATTGCTACACTATTATTATTGTTTTGCTTCCATTTATCATGTCCTCTTGATTTATAATTTTTACATCTTTTTAAATGACTGATTATTGGGATTTACCATTTTTTGCATGTGCACTTTAATATGTTGCTATATGTTTCCTAATATATGCAGTATATTTTATATTTATAATCATTACACTTTTTTTTGGTTTTTTTTTCTATACTTATTTTATCTGGATATGTTAATAGGTTTCCTATCACTACTTTTATTTGATACTTTCCCCTTTTAAATACAGTTTTTTCCCCCCATTTTTTTCTTTTTTTTAAAGTTTTGTTGTTTTTATTTTTTTTTTTTTTTTTTTGTATGAATAAAAAAATTATTGTTTTATGGATATTTTTTTTTCTTCTGTTGTTTTGGGTTTTATTTATTTCTATTGATTAACGGAAGTAATTATTATTTGGTTCTTATTCTTGTAGACCCAGAAGTGGGTAGTTGGTCTCTAGCAAACAGTGATCCGGGGGAAGGATTTTCCCCTTATTCGGGGACTTGTGCAAAATGTGTAAACTACGGAAAAAATTTAAATGTGATGTTAAGGTATTCACGTTTATCCAGAACCTTTTAAAATGAGCCAGACCCTGCATAGGGGGGGACCAAAAGGGGGTTTATGATAATTTTTTCCCCCTAGCATTTCCCGGCGGGTGAATGGGAGCAGGAGGAAGTGGCTGCTATGCCGATTGAGGCCCCGCGGGAATTTTGGGGGACGGCCCCCGTTTTCGGGGGACCCCCCTTAAAAAAAGCGGGGAAAATGTTAAGGGGGGGAAATGGGAGCCTCATACCCCGGGGCTGATAGGGTGTATCCGCTAGGCAGTCCTCACACCTACTAACCGGTTGATAAAATTCGGGGGGGTGGGGGAGCAACGGGTGGTACCACAGCCCTATCGGATAAGGGTCTTAGACCGGGCCCAAAAAACAAATTTGGGAGGGCACTTAGGCACTGAAAAGCCCCAGAGAGCGCATTCTCCAAGTTTTTTGGCCAGGGGGTTATACGATGTAAAGCGGTACTGTAGTCCTGCCCAAGTGTCAAGTGTCACCCAATCCCCCCATTTGGGACCCTCCTGGTCCCCATAACCCATCATAAAAGTACCCTTTGAGGGGTTTGATGGCCCTAGGGGGCCCCCAAAATAAATTTGCACAGGCCACAGTATTATGGTTTTTAGATTATCCCACCCTTTACCGGAGGCGTGCCTTTGGGGAAACATTCGTCTAAAAATATCGCGAAGGAGCTGTTCCCAAGTTTTTGTCGGTATCCCGAAAGAGATCCTCCCACCAAGGAACTCCCTTCATGTCCAGGTATGAAGGAATTGTGAAAGTTATGAAATTTAACATCGCGCACGGTCCGTTTCCCAAACCCCAAAACAATGAACTTGTTAACATTCAACAATATTCATATGTTCCGCACATGCTGCTCCTCATTAATGATCGTTCAATTCTATGAAAGGTATTTACCTTTTTTTTTGTGCAACATCGCTACAGTCTGCCATACTGACTATATGCAATTTTTTTAACTGAAACGTTTTAAAAAGCTATTGTTATAAAAAAAGAAAAGTTATATTTCAAGAAATGGGCCCACGAATTTCATTTTGAAATGCAGAAAAATTTCAAACAAAAACACTAAAAGTATGCTAAAAAAGGTGGTCATAAGGATGGGAAGGACTTGGCTGTCTGCTACCATTTTTGAATGTTCTCAGTCAGGGAAGTTCCACATTTTCTCGACGGGGTTTCCCCCTTTTTGGTTTTAGTTTTTTGGAAGACGTCTAGGGTACTCCTTGATATACCGGGAGACCGGGAGCAAAGACCCCCCCCTACGGGAGGTAATTGAACATATTTCCCGTTGCGGGCCCAAATTTCACAGCGGTTATCCCCTTTTTGGGGAACATTTAAAAACGGGCACAAAGGGGCCCAAGCCGTTAAACCGTTCCTCAAGGTAAGGAGCTTTAACCCTGGGATCGGGGCTAGTGTTGGTCCCCACCTTGGAAAGCAATTTCCTCAAATGGAAAAAGGGCCCTTGAAGTTATTAAAAAAGTGGGAGAAGTAATTACAAAGTGTCCCACCCCGGGTAACGTAAGCCAAGCGGTGTACATGTTAATTTACTTAACCCTTTGGGGAAGGGGCAGGAAACCCCCCACTGCGTACACCCCTGGGGGGGAAATTCCAGAGGTTGTGTTCAGACCCCCCGGGTAAAAAGTCTCAAAAAAGCAGGAATCCGGGAAATTCATACAGAGAAACAAGGAGTGTTCTTAGGTAACCAGGGAGATAATGTAACAAACATGACATTGTCACTACCCATTAAGGTTCATTAAAACCCTTACTTTGCCCCCAGGGGCTCAAAGAGGGGCCATATCTGGGGAGGTCAAGAAGATGTTGACCTTGGGTGATTGAAGAAACACGAAGCGATGGTCAAGCCCTATTGTGCTCACCCCAAAAAATGGGAGGCTCATTAGCTTCTTTAATGATTTCCGGGAATTTTTAATAAAGCCCTCAAGGTTCGTCAACCCCATCCCAAAGGGGTTTTGACGGCAATTTGAGGGGTTTAGGTCATGCAAGAATTTTTACTCTTACCCACAAAAGGCAAAGGCAAGCTCCCCTTACGAGCAACCCCAAAAAAAAAAGGTTTTTACCCGGAGGGGCTTTTCAGTATGTCTCCCCTCCTTTCTTTTTGCATGCAGCTTTTGGCCACCACCAAAGGGAAAGGGTGTCCTCAAGCCCATCTCGATATGCTCGGCATATCTGGACGACATAAAATTTTAGTGAGGACTGGACAGCCATCATCGAAGGTACGGGATACTTAATTCCCTTAGAGACCGGGCTAACAGAAAAAACCCTAAGAAAGCCGCAGGACTGGGGGAAGCCCGGGCCCGGGGGTACATATGGGGTGGGGGTGTGAAAAACCCAGGTTAATAAGGGTAAGGCGATACAGGGGGGGCCCACCCCAAAACCCAAAAGGCAGGTGAGGACCTTTTTAAGGTATCGGGGTTACATCGTAGGTTCATCCCAAATTTTGCCAGTATAGCACCCCCGCTACCGCCCTGACAAAAAATAGTAAATCTGCCCTTGCATTTGGGAACCCGGAGGCAGAGGGGGAAATTTCCAAGTGCGAAAACAGCCCTTTTTAAAAGGCCAGTACTGATCCCCCCCAAATTTTAAAAAGGGTTTTATTGACAGACGGATTTTTCTGATGGGGGGACGGGGTGCGGTTCTTTCTCAGGAGTAGATGAAAGAGCATCCAGTCCATACTTAAGTAGGAACTCACTCCTGCAGAAGGGGATTATAGTATTTAGCGAGATGTTTGGCCATCAAGTTCCCCCGAATCCCTTAATATTACTTACTAGGTTGCCACTTTAGGTTGGGCACAGACCCGCACCCCTAACATGGGGTGTCCCAAGCAAAGGAGAGAAAAGCCCGGGGCACCAGATGGTTTTTGACACGCAAAATTACAGTTTTTCGTAAAAAATTAGGGCAGGGAAAACTACAGGGGAATGCTGACGCACTGTCAAGGACACACTGTTTTTGATACAAAAAATGTCCGCCCCACGGTTTTGAAAAGGGGGGGGAGGGGAGTGAGACAGGAAAGGGGGATTTTACAAAATATATTTCTCCTAATGCTCTCCTATGGGGTTTGGGGGGGTAAGTGGAGCTGCATGTCCCGAAGGGGTTTGGCTCGGTAAAAGGGGGGCCGAAATTTGGTGCCCTAACACAAGTTACTGACACGGTCTGTAGTGAACGGCCCAGTCCGCTTTTGTCTGGGTCGGCCTTTTGGAGTGGTAAAAAAGCCGGGGGTGGCCCCCCCACACACCAGGGAGGTGGTTTTTGGGGAATAAACCTGGTCGCGGCCCTTTCAGGTCTGCGTATACTCGTTCCAGAGGAAGACCCACCTGAAGAAGCCTGCTGTAAAAAGCTCGAGTGTGTAAGACAGTCAGGGAATCCTGTGTCTAGTAAGAGCCTGCCAAGCAAACTTTTTTTTCTGTTTTTCCTGAAATTTTAAGCTTGTTTGATTCCCCTTTTTAGCAATAAAACCCCGGCAATGCCTGGACAAAACTGAAGTTGTGTCCCCCTCTTGTCCGCTAAGCCCTTGCTGCCTACCTGTTGCTGGTCACCCTCACATTTGGTACCTTAAAAAAATCCAAAATTTTTTATTTTTCAAATTTTTACCAAGCAAACCCTTTTTTGGGGGACAAAATTTTTTTTTTCTTCTCCCCTGACTTTAGGAGGGAAAATTTTTTGGAGGCTGATTTGTACTTTTTTTTTTATTTACTACTTTAGAACACATGCAACTTTTTTTGATCACTTTTATTCCAAATTTTTGGGGATGTAAAATGGCCAAACACCTGAAATTTTGATGTTTTAAAACATTTTTTACGCTAAATTTTGTTTGGGATAAAATTTTTTTTATCTTAATAGAAAAAACTTTTATGGAGGTTTATACCCTTATCGTAACTTTTTTTTTTTTAAAAATGGGTAAAGGGGTGATTTTTTAACTTTTAGGGTGACATGTATCAATGTGGCTGTGCCACTTTTTGGCGTACTTTGAGCCAAAAAACTTTTATATCCCTGCTCTATAGATGTATGAACCGTCGTACGCAAAAAATTGCCGCATTGTCTGCCAGACATTACACTTTTGAATGCACCATTGATGTGTGGACGATGCAACAGAATCGTATTATGAGACAAAAATACACCAAAGAACTGTTGTATACATCCATACCAGTTTCGAAGCACATGGCTGAAAAATACTTTTTTCCATAGAACGGGGGCACATTTTTTTAAAATCTGTTAGACTCATCATACATTCGTAGATTCTCCTATTTAAAACAGATTAAAACTGATAGGTGGGGGTGGGGGTTCATACATGTCGCCCTTAATATTTTACATTTTTTTTTATTCTTTAAAACATTATTATTATTTTTTTTACTTTAACATTGAGTCCCCCTAGGGTGCTTGACCACTAGGGGGAACTATCATTAATACAGCCTATTACATAAACAATGCAACAGTTTGTACAAACATGGAGGTTTTACTACTTCAAAAGGCTTCCAGCCGCCATGTAAACAAATCATGACCCAAATTTACCCCCCAGGGGTCCCAATCGGAAATGAGAAATGGCTTTTTAAAAGGGGTTACCTCATGAAATGGGCGGCTCTATTTGTGCGTTACCAAATTACATACCTCTGATCCGCACTTTTGCACCTCACAGTCAAGGACATACCTATACATCCACTGTTGGTAAGGGGTTAGTGTATAGGAATTTTTCTTCTGGTAGATTATTATTTTGATCCTCCTTATCTATACTTGATTCTTTCCTGTGTTTTATAGAGCTCCGGGCAACTTGGAAAATCTAAAACATTGTATGTAGAAAACTAATTAGGGACAGAACAAAAACTAAGTAACTTTACCATAAAAGTTGAAACACACCAATTCGCCTGATAATAAAGGCCCAAAACATAGACCAACTAAATCACTTTATTTAGTAATTAAACAGTTACTTATATGTATAATTATTTTAAACAACTGTTTCAATAACTTGCTAAAAATTAGGGGAAAAAAATTCCCCCGGGCCCCAAATAAGGCTGTAGCTTGTCTATGAGTTTGACTGCTACGGGTATGATTTTACGGTTTTCGGGAGTAATTAAGGTTAGTGAGGTTAATACTGGCCTTTATGCAGTTGGATATATTAGCGATTTGTGTTATATGGATCCACAATACAGGACATGTAGATATATAGCAGTCTATATTACAGCTCTCTTTGCATTTTTTTTCATACATAGGTTTTTTTTGCTTTTTTTTCTCAAATTCATTTAAAATCTGCAAAAAAAATAAATAAAGGAGCATTTCATCTACAGCAAAATATTTGCCCCAAAATAGGGAAAAGATGCAAATCCTCTAGAATTGATGAGGTCTAATGCATATGTTGCCAATATATTTGCTGGCGTACAGTCAGTCTAAAGCGAAAAAGACTTTAAGTTAAAATATCAGTAAAGTATGAATCCTCTGATAAAAATCATAGGGCTGCAGGATATCTCGGGGGGATCATTTTTTTCTTTATAAAAAACAAAATAAAAATCAATCAATGGAAATGCAATTTAATTTAATGGGGTTTTTTTTGTGTTATGCTTAACCCCTTAGGAAATCACTGAGACTGACAAGGACCAATGTCTGAAATTTGATTTGCTTCAAACATGATGATTGTTAACAAATAATATGGATACATGTCTTGCTGAATGTCATTTATGCAAGATTAAAACATTAAAAATAAAATGAAAGTATATAACCTAACTACATTAGCCTCTAGAATAAAAGTAAGCAAAATAATTCAATATTATATGTATGGAATATTTACAGTATGTTTAAATGATGTCCAGATTATTATAATTTTTTTAACCCATTAGCATCACACACTTCTATGTTGTGGCAGAATTAATAATAGTATAGAATGGGCTCATGAGCTGAGTCTGTTGTAACTCCAATCCAGGCTGTTTAACCACTTAGATGATACCAGGGCAGGGACAAGGCATTTTGGTGCCCTAGGCGAGTACAGCCAATGGCGCCCCCCCCCCCCTCGCTCCCAAAAAAATGCCCCCCCCCACACTAATTCCTCTCGCCCCTGCGGCAGGTCCTGTCACTAATTTTCTGCATATTCCACATAGATCCCATCCATCCCCTCAGCAGTCACTGCACAATGAAAATCAGTGCTGACAAATTTGCGTTTTCAAAATCGCTCCCCTCCGTATGATAGTGTAATACCCCTAAATAACAATCACCAAATAATCCACCGATACATGGAGCAAATCTACCAGACAAATGATTGTTACTAAAAAAACACTCCTACAAAAGCAAGACCCAAAACTATTACTACTTAAGGATCAAATAATCCTGCCAGACCCTGATCGAACGCGACCCCCACATGTGACTATCAGCTGTACACAAGCAGGGCCGCCATCAGAAATTTTGGGGCCCCATACACTGGACATCTGCCCCCCCCCCCCCCGGCCGACCCAACACCCCCACACACCCCCCACCCCCGGGCCGTCCCGACACAGCCTCACTCATCCCCCGGCTCACAACCATCTCCACCCCAGGAAAATAAAAAAATAGTTTTTGGGGTCACAAAAAAATAAAATCAATTGTGCCATGGTTTTGGATTAATCTTGCTGGGTCCAAGCAAATACCTCCACAGTCACCATTTTTAATGTTACGGCAAACCCCAGTATACCCAGACCAAATCCCAAACAACAATAAATAAATTCGAAATAATACCGCCCCCCTATCACTACCATATACTGACTAGCACCACCATAATGTTATTGACAAAAACCAGTATACCAAGACCAATAACAAAAAACAACAACAATATACAAGCACCAAATAATATCACCACATATCTCCAACATAACAATACTGAATAATACCGCCATACTGTTACGATTATAAACCATCACAACCAAAACCAAATTTCCAAAATACAGTGACCCAATAGTGGTAGATACCCAGGTACACGGGTGCTTTGCAAATAGTTTACTTACATTAGGGCCTCACAGTGACGTCTTGTCTGAGATCGTTCACTTTCCCTTTTCTTCTCTATTCGGTCCAGACCTCCATGATGACTTCCATCCACTACTCGTCCCTGCAGAATTTAAAACACAAGCACCTGAGACTCCTCAGTTTTTTTTTTAATTTTCCCAACTGAGTGTCCCCTCCCTCCATGTATAAACTCCCCATTTATAATGGCCCATATTAAAATTACCCCCTGGTAATTATGGGGCTCCCCCAATCGGCATGTAGGACAACGGGCCCCCAGGCGGTAGCTAGGTAGCTTGGGAGACGTAGGCAGCTTCGGGCCCCCGGCGGTAGCTTAGGTTCCCATGTAGGTACAATGGGGGCCCCCTGAGCTTAGGCCACCCCCTGTAGGTAGAATAGGGCCCTCTGTAGATTAGGGACCCATTAGGGAGAATAGGACGCTCTGTAATTAGGGCCTTTCCCATAGGCAGAAAAAGTCCCCCCCTGGAATTAGGGCCCCCTTGTAGGCAGAAAAGTCTCCCCCCCGTAGATTAGGGCCCCCTTGTAGGCAGAAAAGTCCCCCCCTGTAGATTACAGCCCCCTTGTTGGCATAATAGTCCCCCCCTGTATATTAGAGACCCCCTGAAGGCAGAATAGTCCCCCCCTGTAATAAGGGCCCCCTTAGGCAGAATAGTTCCCCCCCTGTAGATTAGGGCCCCCTTGTAGCAGAATAGTCCCTCCCTGGAGATTAGGGCCCCCTTGTAGGCAGAATAGTCCCCCCTGTAGATTAGGGCCCCTCTGTAGGCAGAATAGTCCCCCCCCTGTAGGCAAATAGTTCCCCCCCCAAGTCATTGGGGCCCCCTGTAGACAAATAGTTCCCCCCCCCAGTCTTGGGGCCCCCTGTAGGCATTGTCCCCCCCCCGTATTAGGGCCCCCTGTGGGCAAAGTCCCCCCCCCCAGTATTAGGGCCCCCGTGGGCATAGTCCCCCCCCCCAGTATCCGGGCCCCCTGTAGGCTTCCCCCTACAGTATCAGGGGCCCCCTGTAAGCATAGTTTCCCCCCCAGTATCAGGACCCCCTGTTTATTTCCCCCCCCCTCCCCAGTATCAGGGCCCCCTGTATAGTTTTCCCCCCCCCATCCCCAGTGTCAGGCCCCTGTATAGTTTTCCCCCCCCATCCCCAGTAAACAGGGCCCCCCCGTAGTTTCCCCCCCATCCCCAGTATCAGGGCCCCCTGTATAGTTCCCCCCTCCTCCCCAGTATCAGGGCCCCCTGTATAGTTCCCCCCCCTCCCCAGTATCAGGGCCCCCAGTATAGTTCCCCCCCTCCCCAGTATCAGGGCCCCCTGTATAGGCCCCCCCCCCTCCCCAGTATCAGGGCCCCCTGTATAGTTCCCCCCTCCACATTATCAGTGCCCCCCGTATAGTTCCCCCCTCCTCCCCAGTATCAGGGCCCCCTGTATAGTTTCCCCCTCCCCAGTATCACGGCCCCCTGTATAGTTCCCCCCCCCATCCCCAGTATCAGGGCCCCTGAATAGTTTTCCCCCCCCCCCAGTATCAGGGCCCCCTGTATTTTTTCCACCCCCCCTCCCCAGTATCAGGGCCCCCTGTATAGTTTCCCCCCCCCAACCCCCGTGTCAGGGCCCCCTTTATAGTCCCCCCCCCCCCTCCCCAGTATCACGGCCCCCTGTATAGTTTCCCCCCTCCCCATTATCCTGGCCCCCTGTATAGTTCCCCCCCCCTCCCCAGTATCAGGGCCCCCTGTATAGTGTTACCCCCCCCCCATTACCAGGGCCCCCCGTATAGTTCCCCCCCCCCTCCCCATATCAGGGCCCCCTGTATATTCCCCCCCCCTCCCCAGTATCAGGGCCCCCCTGTTTAGTCCCCACCTCCCCAGTATCAGGGCCCCCTGTATAGTTCCCCCCCCCCCCCTCCCCAGTATCAGGGCCCCCTGTATATCCCACCCCCCCCCCCCAGTATCAGGGCCCCCTGTTAAATTTCCCCCCTCCCCTTCCCCAGTATCAGGCCCCCTGTATAGTTCCCCCCCCTCCCCGGTATTGTCCCCCCTGTAAAAGGGCCCCCTTTTCCCCCCCCCCCCATATCAGGCCCCTTATAGTCCCCCCCACCCCCAGTATCTGGGCCCCCTGTATAGTCCCCCCCCCCCATACAGGGCCCCCCGAAAAGTTCCCCCCCCCCCCCCTCCCCCCTATAGTCCCCCCCCGATAGGGCCCCCTTTCCCCCCCTCCCCAGTATCAGGGCCCCCTGTATAGTTCCCCCCCCCCTCCCCAGTATCATGGTCCCCTGTATAGTCCCCCCCCCCCCCCCAGTATCCCGGGCCCCCTGTATAGTTTCCCCCCCCTCCCCATACAGGGCCCGATAGTCCCCCACCTCCCAGTTACCCCATGGTCCCCATATAGTCCCCCCCCCCCCCCCAGTATCAGGCCCCCTGTATAGTTCACCCCCCTCCCCAAATATCAGGGCCCCTGTATAGTCCCCCCCCCCCCCGCCCCAGTATCAGGGCCCCCTGTATATTTCCCTCCCCCCCAGTATCAGGGCCCCCTGTATATCCCCCCCCCCCCCCAGTATCAGGCCCTTCACACCCAGCCCCTCATTCCAGCCCTTCACATCCCAGCCATGCTCACTTAATAGAAGCGGCCACAGGGTCACGTCACTTTAATCGAAGGGGAGTCCCCCAGTGTGCAGGAGCAGGAGTTACTGAGTTCGGGCAGTCAGACTCTCTGCCCTCTCTACCTCCGGACCGCCACCCGCCCGCTGCTGCGCCCGGCCCCCATGGAGAAACCGACATCATTCATGACATAAAGCATAAGGTACCTCAGTCCTCACTCAGGGCATGGCAGCGCCAGCTCAGTCTCCACTCCAATCAGACTGAGCACTGACGGCCCACGCAGCAGAGGGGGGGACAGGGAGGGCAGGGGGGGCGGGCCGCTCAAGCAGCAGCTGTAAGAGAAACGAGCTTGCTGCTGCAGGGCAGCCGCGCGCACGGCAAGAGGACTGTAATAAATAAAAACACACTGACTGTGAGTGACTTTATGTGCGGCGCAGCGCCCCCCACGTGACAGGCGGAGGTAGCGCCCTAGGCTATCGCCTACCTCCGCCTAAACGTTGTCCCGGCCCTGAATGCAGGATCTGCCCCCATGAACCAGGCCCCCTCCTCCCATGCAGCTATGCCATTCAGAGCACTGGAGCTTTTTCCAAATCTCTAACTAATACCAACTAGAATTCTCTAATCTTGCTGTACCTTAAGCTAACTAATATTTTAAGGACCAGTTTCAATAGTAAAAATGCTGGGAAATAGTCTCTACTAGCTTTTAAAAAACTGAGCAAGAGACAGCTATCCGTTCTTTTTCGCTGTGTGGGAAACTAATGCCTGCTGAGCAGAATGCAGTGACATAGGTAAAACAAGGTCATGTGATTGCAGCAGCCAATGAGATCCCTACACACCCCACTGGTGACGTTCTTCGCCCTCCCCCATGCACTGTGCTGATCGGCTGGGCACCAAAACTACAGGAAGCAGCGAAAATGGCGCAATTGGAATCTGTGATGTCGATTATTGATAAGATTTTAAGGAAAATAATCTCTTCATCGCGGAACCAAGTTTTTTGTGAAAATCTGGGAGATTTCAACTTTTTTCGATTTAATCATTCAACACTAGTTATTGGTATTATTGATCTTGCTATACTGGTTTTGTCAGTAACATTATGGTGATACTAGCCACTATGTAGTACTGGTAATACTGACCCACAGAATATAGATAAGTCAATAAACTGCTCAGCATAAACTCCAACAATAACTAAACCCATAAAACAAAAGGCACAAATAATTTTTTTTCCTGTTCACTCCACAACATTTTTTTTATTTTGTGTGTATTGGTCCACAGACAGTGTCTTGCGCTAACCTGAAGTTTTGCATCCAGGCCCATGAGTCAAAAGCAACACCACTGTCTAAACCTGAACAAAAATATTAACTTTAATTTCCTCACATGCTTTATTAAAATAGAAATGTTGACTCTCAAGCTTGTATAAATGCTATGACTTTAAAACCTTGTCTCACCACTTAATACATGTAAACTTAATTTTATTTGTCTCAAAGCTGCCGCTTGATAAAAAAAAAAAATAATTTCTGTAATTTCTGCATCCTCTGTAATACTGAATAATAAATCAAATGCTGCATGAACAAATTCTGGATAACTTTTGACATACATCAGCATCAACAAAGAGCTTTTGAGCCATGTTTGAAACGGTAAGGCTTTCAAGTTACATTAATAATACTGCAAATGCAGTCACAAACAAACTTGAGATATATTGCTAGAAAGGTCATTTTAACAATCATATACCGCAACATAGTGCATTTCAATATAAGTACCAGAGTATCAAAATAACATATGCTTCACTATTGGAAGAAATGCAATTTTTGCTAAAAGGAAATTATTCTGATGATTTTTGCTTCAGAGCAATTGTGATTTGAAATTAAGGAACCAATCATTTGTGTTTTAAGCATTTTTATACTGTGCCTGCACTTTATTGCAATACATTGTTTTCCGCATTCTTCAAATCTAGTTATAGCTGTGGCTGCGAGGGAAAATTGTTGAATGTAGACTAAATTAAGTTTTGTTTCTGTAAAAAAAAGTGCCCACAAATTCAATTGCTTTGGCATTTAGATATTCTTGGTTACTGTAATGTTAGCTAACGGAATAACAGAGGAAATTGTTTCTTATTATCATACAATTCATTATTTATAAAATGCATGAACAACAAAATATTATTTTACCTCAAAGTTATTGTAAAGTTTATTGTAACAATAATAAGTCAATTTTTTATAAAAGTAGAAAACTTTGAACACAAGGTTTTGGCTGAAAGTAACCAACTGCAAAGCTCAGCTATAAAGCTCTTTCCCCACTACTGTTAAGGCTTCTTTTTATAATCGAGCCATGATTACATAGAAATTTAAACAGACATAGAATTCAATTTTCTCTGCTTATTTTTTTCTTGTTTTGATTTTTGCCAGCATGGAGACAACCCATTGCTACATTTAGTGGGCTAAGGCTATGTCTACACAGCAGAGGCTCCACATAGAATTTTCTGCGGTTTTACTATTTGAAACCGCTGAAAATCCAATGGATAAACATCCACATGTGTACTCTACACAGGTCGTTTTTTTTTCTGCTCGTTTTTGGGTGCAGACAGTTATAGGAACATTTTGTAAAATCTGATGGAGTCTAGCAGAAAATTTACTATGTAATCTATGTAAACCGTTGGATGGTTTTTGACATTTTGCCGCCATTTTTAGTGTGGTTTTGGCTGGTTATGCTGAAAACCTGCCCAGCTTTTTAAACCCTTAAGCCAAACACCTGAAAAGTAATTAATGACTAGAACATTTTTTTTGTTTTTGTCTCCTTGCGGTTCAACAGTTGTAACATTTTTTTTTTCAATTAAGCAGTTTTATAAGGCCTCGTTTTATTCTAGACAAGTTGTAATTTTTTGGGGAATATTTTAAATTAGCTTATAAATAATTGCATAATTTTTTTTTTTGTTTAAAAAAAAAAATTTTTTTTTTTCAATTTTTTACACCATTCCCATTTCACACTTATTGACTTGTTAGATTAATTCTACAAGTTATTACGGTCGTGTGGATACCTAATATGTGTAGGTTTTTTTTGTGTGTAAAATATGCACAATTATTTTTTATTAAATATTTATTTTTATTTTATTATTTATTTTTTCATAATTTTTTTTATACTTTTTTCAGTTTTTTTTTACTTTTTTTTTTAAATCCCAAGAAGGGAGAAATGTTTTACATTTTTTTTTTTTTTAAACACTTAGTAATGTATTAGCATATTCATATATGCTAATACCATTCTAATCTGTGTCACTTTGACACAGGCAGTGATCTGGACAGCACACAGTGTGTCCAGGTCCCTGGCTTGATACACAGACAGCCCTGGGGCCACTCTAGGTGGTCCCCAGAGCTGACTGTGCAGCCGTTCCCGAGCTCTGTCGTGTGACCGGGTGTTACGATCACCCGACAGAGCAGGGGAACCCTTTGATTGCGCTACAGTAACGCACCGCCGCAATCAAAGGGTTAAATCACCGGGTTGCGGAGATTTACTCGGCTGCCCAGTGCTCGCAGGGGATGCTCTGGGATCAGGGCTGTGTAGTACAGCCACGATCCCAGCGCAGCTGCGGCGCCCGGGCGCCGCAAACTCCGGTGTCTACAGCGACGTCTAAAGACGTCGCTGCAGACGAACGACCTGAAATGCCCGCCGTCAAAAGACGGTGGGTGGTCGTTAAGGAGTTAAATGAGGTATATGAATTATGCATAAATTAAAAACTGCTCAAAAACTGTCCAAAAAAACAGACCAAGAACCATGCTAAAAACCTCTACACAGAAGTGAAAACCACCCAAAAAACTTGTCGGAAACACAGCTGCTTTGGACAAAAAAACTGACAAAATACAATACTCAGGTTCAAAGCAGTTTTTTTTTTACTTATAATAGATTTTTATTGGAACAATTTTATCCATAAACATATAAAAATATGCACACATAAGATGAACAAAGACACTACAACATAAGTACATGAGTCCAATGTGTAAGTAATCAATTTGTCGTGTAGGCCTTCAATACTATGACCAATGATGACAGTTCAACATGAAAAACATAATACACGCCCACGACCGGGAGGCGGAGCCAGTCAGTCTCCCCACCCAGCAGCGGAGACTGATTCTGAATGTTAATTGACCTAAATTATCCTGATACTCCGATAAGTATAACAGGCAGGAAAAGGAGGGGAGAGGGAGGGGAAAAGGAAATCCACACCACCGGACCCCGAAGAAGCACAACGCTCCATGCACAAAGCTACAAAACGGGAGAATCCCTCCCAATGGAAGCTTCAATCGCCAAGGGCCCAGTCACCCACATCAAGAACCCTACACAGGAGGGGAGTGGAGGGTCAAAAAAAAACCCGACCATCACCCCAAGAGGGCCTTAAATTCCCGGGGGGATTGATATTGGGTCCATGGCCTCCAGGTGTGCAGTACTTTAGTCACCTCTTCGGGGGAGTGGGTGATAATCTCCTCCATACAATAAGTAGAGGATATATACCCAATCAGCAATGGACGGAGGAACGGATTGACGCCAGCGGTGGGGGATTACCGTCTTTGCTGCCTGTAGAAGATGTCTCATCAATTATTTTTTATAGGAGGATTGCGAAAAGGGGGGCCATAAATAAAAGAACTGCTTCTGGACTGCCCGGGATAGAGACTTCGCAACAGTCCGAGATAGCCTGAAGGACCTTTTTCCAAAAGGGCCGTAAGACCTGGCAGCCCCACCATATATGGGACATAGACCCCGCCTCCTGATTGCATCTCCAGCAGGTATCTGGGACGTTGGGATATCACTTATGAAGCAGAGTCGGCACTCTATACCATCTGGAGAGTATCTTAAAGCTTGTTTCCTGCGCTTTGCAGGCTATCACTGCTTTGTGTGTGAGATAAAAGCACTTTCTCCATTGTTCAACAGTAAAGGCCCTCCATAGCTCTCTCTCCCATGCCTTGCAATAATGAGGAAGATCCTGACAAGTGGAGGAGATCAGCCACTTATAGATCAAAGAGATTAAATGCCTGGGGAGCGACGGAGCGACACAAAGTCTCTCAAACTGAGAAAGTGCCCGAAGAGAAATTTTCTTTGCGATAACAGAAGCTGCAAATATTCAAACTGGTACCTAGAAGGAGGAGGGAGATCCTGGGTCAAATCCGAAAGGGGTTTCAGTGCACCCCTGTTATGTATCTGTACTGTGAGGAGCGGGCGAGACTTAGAACTCCCCAGGAAAGACCTCCCTGAAGTGCCTGGGGGAAACAAATGGTTATCCAAGATTGGGAACAGGGGACCCATTAAATCTAATAGGGGTTCCGGGGCCTTAGACTTTAGTATAATGGATAACGTATGGGCTGTACTGAAAGACAGGAGTTTGGGGTCTCAAGTTGAAAGGTTCTCGGCCCACGGGAGCGAAAGTATCACCTGGGGAGAGACTGTCTGTGCAATATACACCCAAAGCTTATCCTGGGGACTATGAATCAAATCCAAAAACCTGGCGTACGCAGTGGCAAGGTAATACACCTTGCAATCGGGTAAGCCCACTCCTGCCTCCGTCTTCGGTCTAGACAGTAGATCCCTTTTGAGTCTTGAGCGACGGTAGCGCCATAAGAACTCAGTGAAACTTCAATGGAGTTTTACCCAAAAGGAGGAGGGCAGGGAAATCTGTACCGTTTGAAGCAGATATAACAGTTTCGGGAGTATGGACATTTTAATAATGTTCACTCTACCAAACCACGAGAAGTCACCCTGCCCCAGCCCCCTAGTAGTCGTGAAATATTAGCTAGCAGAGGGTGAAAATTACACTCATATAGCTGAGATAAGTCCTTAGGGATTTTAATCCCCAGATACGAGATCCCTCTTTCGGGCCAGGAGTAAGAAAAATTAGATTTAATGGCTTGGAAAGTGGACCGATCAAGGGAAATATTCAGGGCTTCAGATTTTGAATAATTAATTTTGTAGTTGGACCAGAGGCTAAATTTATCCAGCTCGGACATCAAAGAGGGGTGAGATATAAAAGGATCCTTCAAATAAATGAACAGATCGTCTGCAAAATCCAAGCATTTAAGCTCCTGCCCTCCAATCGTTATGCCCTTGATGTCCGGGTTGGATCGCACAGCAGCCATTAGGTGCTCCATGATCAGAATGTATAGTAAAGGCAACAAGGGGCAACCCTGCCTTGTGGCATTGCGTATATCCAAGGGGCCTGATAGGGCACCATTGATCTTTATTTTTGAAGAAGGGTTTTGATAAAGTGCCAGTATTTTAGTGGTAAAAATGGGGTCAAGTTCCACATGTTTAATGGTATCGGTCAGAGAGTCCCAAGAGATCCTGTCGAACGTTTTTTCAGCGTCAAGGGACAGGATCATCAAGGGCTCTCCATGTAGTCTAGCATAGTGAATGATGTCCAATGTTTTCAAGGTGTTGTCGCTAGCCTCATGACCCGGGGTAAATCCCACCTGGTCGGGATGAATCTGGGTAGGCAATAGGAGGGTGAGACGATTCGCTAAGAGCTTGGCGTAGATTTTAAGGTCCACATTGAGAAGGGAGATCGGTCTATAGCTGCTGCAGACCTGTGGATCCTTGCCTGGTTTGGGCAAAACTGTGATATGGGCCACAGAGGTCTCCCCCAGGCAAGGCAGAGACGCAGAAACAATGTTAAAGGCATCCAGGAGAACTGGGGAAAGAGCGGGGAGCATAATTTGGAAAAATTTACCAGTAAAGTCGTCAGGCCCGGGGCTTTTCCCACTAGGGAGGTCCCCAACGGCTGACTCCAACTCCTCCTTCGAAAAAGGTTCCTCCAGCTTCTGGATGACTTCAACCTGAAGGGTCGGAAATGGGGAAGGGGGTTCCCGCTCTGAAGAAAGAGAATGGGATCGGCCACCTGGAAGATTATACAGCTTAGAGTAGAATGACTGAAACTCACGCGCAATCTCAGGAGTGGAATACACAAAGTTGCCTGGCTATTTTTAATACTGGTAACAAAGGATTGTGCTGTCCTATTCCCTATGGCCCTTGCCAAGAGTCGGCAACTCTTGTTGCCATATTCGTAGAACTTGCTACGACCCTGCTGCAAGAGTCTACCCCAGGAGGCCTCAAACAATAAACGAACCTCCAACTGGGCCAGCAGTAAATCCTGCATCACTTTAGTGGAGAGGGCTTGTTTGTGCAAGAGCTCAAGAGAGGTTACCTTGTGCAGTGCCGTAGCGATTGCTGTCGATCGGGTTTATTTAAGGCGACTAGCGTGCTTTATCAAAATCCCACGGAGAACACATTTCAGTGCCTCCCACTTAAGAAGAGGAGAAGTGGGATCATTAGCATGGTCCGACCTGAAATGCTCAACCGTCAGCTTGAGCTCTGCCAGACAGGCGGAGTCCAGTAACAAGGACTCATTGAGTCTCCAGGGTCTGGCTTGGGCAGAAAAAGAAGGGAAATGTATAAAGAGACGAAAATCGGTGCATGGTCCTGTCAAGATGATTAAAATCAGGTGTGGAAATTATCTTTGTTCCCCTCCTTATCCAATTAAATCCCCCCGAATTA
>JAODAL010057169.1:0-22836 GCA_025379985.1 Phyllomedusa bahiana
TGGGGGTTTTAAAAAGACTCCTTTTTCCCCGGCATTTTTTAAAATGTGGGGGTTTCATGCAGGTTTGGGGCTCAGCTGTGGCCCGGGAAAGGTTTTGTAAAATGCCCAAAGTAAACTAAAATGGGGTTGAAAGACTCCTTTTTCGGCACTATTTTTTAAAGTGGGGGTCATGTGGGTTTTGGGGGGCCATGCTGTGGCCCGGGACGGGTTTAAAACCAATGTTCAGTGAAACTAAAATGGGGGTTGAAAGACCCCTTTTTTCCCGGGCCATTTTTTAAATGTGGGGGTCATGCGGGTTTTGGGGGTAATGCTGTGGCCCAGGACGGGTTAAAAGTCAATTTTCCCGTGAAACAAAAAGGGGGTTTTGGGAAAGATTTTCCCTTTTTCCCGGCCCCTTTTTAATTGTGGGGGTCATGCGGGTTTGGGGCTCATGCTGGGGGCCAGGACAGGTTTTGTCAAGGGCCAGTAAAAACAAAAAATGGGGGTTTGAAAGACCCCTTTTTCCCGGCATTTTTAAAATGTGGGGGTCATGCGGGTTTGGGGCCCTCATGCTGTGGTCGGGACAGATATATTTCAATGTCCATTTCAAGTAAACTTGATGTTAAAAATCATACCCCTTTCTGGCACTTTTAATTTGTGGGTGATCCCAGGTTTAAGGGTCAGGCTGGGGTACAAAAACAGGGGATAGAAAATGGTCTGGGATTTTTTTTTTCTGTGATTTTTATAACCTAAGTGTGTTCCCCTAAGATGTAGCACGAAAACCTTTGACTGTTGTGGTTTTTAATTTTTCAGCTCTAAAGGGTTTTTTGGGTGTAATTAAGAAAAGGGGTTGTTGCTCTCCCCCCTAACCCTTTTAAATTTATCGTCATTTTAACAAAGCTCACTATCGAAAAAAACCCCCATCGATAGCGGGCCGGGCTATCGACTATCGATCGATCTCGATAGCCAAACCCCCAATTTGCTCAAACACTAATTTAAGTGGGCTGTTTCGGGCCCAGGGGTTTTTTATTCCCCTACAGGACCTTTCCCTGAGTCATAGTCATGTTGATCCCGGATTTAGGGAAACAAATTTGGGCACTTTTTTTCTTTAGGGCCAGTGTAATGTAAACCCCGGTCCTTTAAAACCCCCCGGTGTAACCCCTCCCGTAGGGAGAAAAAGGTAAAAACTTCGTCCATACATCCTAACCCCCAAACTCCCGATACCTTCCCCCATGTAATCCATACAAGCCAAACCCCTCCCCCTTTTTTCGGGGGGGTCCGCTATTTGGGGTCCCCCCCCCGCCCTCCCGGGGGAGTTGGCAAATTTTTCCCCGCCGGGCCCGCAGGCGGCGGGGGGCCTTTAAAAAGGCCCCCGGGGCCGGGGGAGGGGTGGTGCGCTACTCCGGGGCCGCCGGTCCGTTCCCACAGGCGGGGTGAAGCGGGCGCAGGGGCGCCCACCCGCCCGGAGTCTCGCTGAGCAGGGGAGAAGGCAGGAGGGATCGCTCCCTCCTGCCGCCTCCCCCTGTATGTCCGGCGCCGCTGTGCGCCGTACACACATGTCAGCGTCACAGGGGGAAGTGACGCGCGGCTGCACTCACTTCCCCCGTGACACTGCTGAGGAGATGTCGAGGAGCGGGCCGCTCTGCAGGGGCCTGGTAGGTAAGTGGATTTATTATTTTATTTTTATTAGTTTTAGGGGGGCACGCCCTGCTACAATGGGGGGTCTACCGGGTACTTAAATGGGGGGTCTACCTGGTACAATGGGTGCAATACCTTGGCCCAACCCAGGGGGCACCACCTGGCAACAACGGGGGCACTACCTGGCAACAAAGGGGGCACTACCTGGCTAAAAATTTGGGGGCACTACCTGGCTAACAATGGGGGGTACTACCTGGCTACAATGAGGGCATCCTGGCTACTAAGGGGGGCACTACCTGGCTACTATTGGGGGCACTACCTGGCTACTAATGGGGGCACTACCTGGCTAACAATGGGGGCACTACTGGCTAACAATGGGGCATACCTGGCTAACGATGGGGGGCACTACCTGGCTAACGATGGAGGGCACTACCTGGCTAACGTGGAGGGCACTACCGGGCTACAATGGGGCACTACCTGGCTACAAAAAGGGTACTACCTGGCTACAATGGGGGTACACCTGGCACAATGGGGGCACTAACGGCTTACATGGAGGCACAACCTGGCAAACCCCCTGGGGGAGGGGTGGCACTACCTGGCTAACAATGGGGCCAAAACTTGGCAAACCCAATGGGGGCATCCCGGGCAAACAAGGGGGGGCATCTACCTGGCAATAGAGGGGGCACTACCTGGAAATCAATGGGGGCATCTACCTGGCCAAACAGGGGGCACTACCTGGAAACAATGGGGGCATCTACCTGGTAACAAAGTGGGGCCATCTCCCTGGCTACAAATAGCTCTACCTGCTAAAAGGGGAGGCATCTATTTGGGTACAAGGGGGCATATACCTGCCTGTAAGGGGGCACTACCGGTTATGGGGGCAACTAACCTGGGCTATAAGGGCATCTACCTGGTTTTCTTCCAAAGCCGTTATGCAGTTAGGTGGAGTGGGTGTGGCTTTTTGAAGGGGTGTGGCATACCGTCAAGATGGGCATGGCTATGCAAATTTTTGCCGCGGCGCGCTTAGCGCGCGCTAAACTAACCATCTCCTCCCTTTTTCATTTTCAAAAGTTGGCACTATGATGTAATCCCATCCATAACCCTGTCTCCCTAATAATCTCAGTACCCCACTCGCCCCCCCTAACCTTTTCCCCCCTCATCTCTACCCAATTCCCCTGTACCCCCTCTGTAAATTCCCCCTCTTTTTTAAAACCCCCCCCCTTTAATCTTAACCCAAAACTCCTGTCCTCCCTCATGTAATTCCCCTAACTCCCCCCAACATCTCTACCCTAATCTCTGAACCCCACCTCTTTAAAACTCATCAAAAACCTTCTCCCCCCTCTTTTTTCTCACCCCCCCTATGTGTGATTGTGAAAATTCCCAAAGAGTTTAGAAAAAGAATAAAGTCTCAATTTTCGGGTTTGGTTTTTATTTAAAACTTGGGGAAAATTTTCCAAAAATAAATCCGACTTTTTAATGTATAATTTTAAAAATTTATACATTTTGGGGGTAAGTTTTGTCCCTCCCCCCACCTAAGGGGGCTTTGTTTACGGAAAACCCGTTTGCGGACGGTTTTTTCAGACGTTTTTGGGGGGCTTAAAAACCCGTCTAAAAAAAACTCCCAAAAAATTTTACATGTCCCATTGATGGGTTTTCCCCCCCCCCGGGGGTGGGACTTGTGTTTTCATTTTTGCCCGGTTTTGGACGGTTTATAAACATCGAAATGTGAGGGGGAGGGTTTTCTCCGCTAATCACGGGGGGAAAGTTGTCCCCCTGCGGCCATGAAGGGCTTAAAAAGGGGACAAATCCAGTGGATCCCCGACCATTATTAGGGCTATCCCAGGGGCAAGGACAAAGGCTCGGGCCCCTACAGCCCCAGTTAGACCCCTGATCAAGTTGTTACCGCATTATGGCATTGTTAAAACCACCTTTTAAAAGACTCCTGTCCCCCAGACTCAATCAGTCAAAATCAACCTCTAAAACTGGACAAGACCAAAGGCTTCTTAAGGTGTCAGGGACAAGATCATAATCTGCACAAAGTGGAATGGCTAAAAAAACCTTAAGGAGACGTGGGTGGAACCAATGTTGGTGAATAGTAAGAAAATGGAAGAAATACAAAAATGACTGTCAATTGAATCGATGGGGGCACCTGAAAATTTTCCCCTGGGAGTACCTTGATCAGGGGAAGGTGTGAGATACCCAAAAACTACCGGGGGGGCTTTTATATTCAGGCGCTGGGACACATCACAAAGAAAAGTTTTGTAACACATTACGCTATAATGTTTTAAAATCCTGAAAGCCCGCAGGCCCCCTTTTTCGGGAAGGCGCATGTGCGGCCTGCCGAATTTTAAAACTGGATGTTCTGGGGTTTGGGGAAGGTGCTGGGGTCCGAGAAACACTGAAATTTTTTATATAAAAAAGGGATTTAAACCAAAAAATCATGAAATAAAAACCCCGTTAAAAATAACCTTATTAAAATTGTCAAAAATAAAATCAAACACCCCTTAATTAAACCACTCCCCAGAGTATTGCATGGTACTACCGTCAGTGGAGTAATGCCTGATAAAGGCGGTCCGCTTTATTGCAGACCGTTTCACTACTGCTGCATAAACCCCTTTTATACCCCATTTAAAACCCCAAACGCTTTTCCCCCCATGTAGTTTCGGGGTTCATAGGGGTTTAAAAAACCCTTTTACGTGGAACAGATTAAAATATAAAACGCATATCACAATCTACATTCCCTTTAAAGGGTTGAAGATAGATGTATTAGCTTGAGTGTGCTGGGTATAAACCAAGGCCCCTGCAGCCCCTCTGGTATTTTGGCCCCCAAGGTAGGGGGATAAGGGGAAAAAATTATCCCTCACCCCTTAAATATCCTAAACCCCCCCTTGTGTTACAGTAAAAACCCCCTATTCCCTAAAAAGTGGGTGGTGATAGTTTTTGCCCTTTCCCATTTTTCCATAGGATGGTGCCATATCCCAACCCCTCGTTTCTTCCGGGTTCCCGAATTATGATCGCATACCGGAAGTAAAGGGGCCCGCACTTCCGGAAAGGCAGACGGAAAAAAAAAAAACGCCCTGGCTGGAGAGCCCCCGCCCCACCGGTCCCTGGCGTCCACAAAGCACTGCGCATTAGGATGTAAAGCCTCCCCCCCGAATAATCCCCATTTTAAAGTTTCAGTGTGGGCAAATATACCCCTAACTTATATATTGCCCAAAATTGCCAAAAAGGGAAATAATGGTGGAAACCTTTCTTTAATTCAAACATCCTTTGATATATAGTTACGTGTAGGGGGTCTGTGATTTCTTTTAAGCCGGAGCAACTTTTTAGGACAGACAAATAAATTTTAGATTGGCTTATGGGGGGAAAAATTTTAAGACATAGGGGTACAAGAATTCTTTTCCCCTCATGACATATTTACCAGTGAAGAAAATCAATGAATAAATAAAAAATAGTAATAATGTGATAAAAATTGGTAAACTTAGAAAATATATATAAAGCGCCCATGTGGGAGTGGGAAATGAACAAGCAATGAAACAGGCCCGAAATAGATTTTTTTCAATAAAAACAGCCAAATTGCAAGGTCTATTTGAGGCCTTTTGTTAAAAACCGATTCCCTACGATAATCCATTGGCCTCCTTAAAGGTTTTTCCCTCCCCCTGGGGGGGTTTTTCCAAAAATTTTAAAAACCCAAAAAAAATTCGATTCCCATTAGGTTCCCACAAAGTACTAGGGGCCCTTCTTTTTTTCTATTCCCCCTTTGCCCCCCTTTTTTAAAATTTTTGTTTTCCAAAATTGTTGGGGGGAACACATAAATTTGCCCGTTCAAAAAAAGTAAAAATTTTTTTGTTTAATGAATTATTTTTAAAATTTCAATAACACTTTCCCAAAAAACATACCCAATTTTTTTTAACAATTTAAATTTAAAAAAACCAAATTTTTTTAAATTCCCCCATTTAAATTTAAAACAACCCCCCATCCCAAACCCCAAAATCCAAATTTTTTAAATATTTTAAAAACTTAAACCCTTTTTTTGGTTCCTAATTTTTATTTTCAACAACCCTAGGTTTCTGTAAATTGTCCCTTTTTTTTTTTCTTTCCAAACACCAATTTTTTCCCCCCCTTAAACCCCAACAACCCTTTTCCCCAAAAAAATTTTATAAACTCCAAAATTAAAAACCCCAAATATTCCTTCCCACTAAAGGATTAAATTTTTTTTTTAAAAAAAAATTTTTTTTTTATAAAACTAAAATATCCCCTTTTAAAATTTAATAAAATAAAAAAAAAACCCTTCCTTTTTTTCAAATTAAAACCCCTCCAAAATTTTTTTTTTCAACAAACTTCAAAATAAAACCCTTTTCCCCCCCAAAAAACCCTTTTCCCCCCCCCAAAAAAATTTTCCCCCCCATCCCCCCAAAAAGGGTCCCCACCCAGGAACAAAATTTTTTGGGGGGGGGGGACCCCCCCACTTCCCCCACTTAAAATCTTTTAAAAAAAAATTTATTTTCAAAAAAATTTTAAAAAACTTTAACCAAAACAAAAAATTTTTAACAAAAAAAATTTTTAAACCCCTTCCCCAAATTATTTACATAACCAAAATTAACCCCCAATAAATTTTTTGGTATTCCATCTAACACAGGGAACCAAAACCCTTTTTTTTGTAAAACCCCTTATTCGTTGTAATTTTTCAGTGAAACCCCAATTTTTCAATTTGTTTCCCTGGAAATTGGGGGGTTTTTTAAAAAAGGTCTCCCTTTGGTTTTTTAAAGGGGTTTTTTTTACCCCTTAAATTTTTTTTTGGGGGTTTTTACCCCCTCTTTCCTCAAAAAATTTTTTTTAGTAAAGTAATTTTGGGTTGCTAAGATCTAACCCTTTTTTTCCTTAAAAGTGGAACTTGTTTTCTGTCAGGGTTTTTTTATATTTTTCCCCCCCGTCAGGGTTTGATTTTTCTTTTTGTTATGGGTGAGTCTTTTTTTCCTCCCCGGGATTTTTGGAATTTGATAATCCAACTTTTTTTTTCAAAAATTTCAATTTCTTTGGTTTTTTAGGGGCTTTTTCTATTTTTTTCTTTTTTTTGGCCCTTTGATTTTTTCCCCCAAAAACAAAAAGTCCCTTTTAAAAACCCTTTTTTAAAAATTATTTTCCCTTTGTTTTAAAAAAATTATCCCTTAATTAGAAAAAAATTATTTTACCCAAAAAAAAATTTTTGGGAGCAAAAAATTTAACCCCCCAAAAACTGATTTTAAATTATTGTCTTTTAAGGGTTTACATTTCGATAGTTTTTTAAATTAAAAAAAGGGGGGAGGGTCCCAATTAAAAAAAAGGGGAATTTCCCCAATGGGGGCCCAAAATTTTTAGTTTCCCCTTTCCTCCAAAATTGGGGGTTTTTTGGTTGTTCTTTTTCCCCCGCTTGTATTTTTGTAAGGTTTAAAATTTCCAATAAATTCCCCCCTTTTTTTGGGCTTAGATTTTTAAAAAATGTTCCTTTAAATTCCCGGGGTTTTATATTTTTGTTTGTGCTTTTTCTTCTGAATTTTTTTTTTAATTTGACTTTTTTTTTCCTTTAAAATTGGCCCCCCTTTGTTTATTTTTTTAAGATTTAAAAAAGGAGGGGATTTCATTTTTATTTTCCCTTTTTAAAAGGATTTTTAATGGGGGGTAAATTTTAATTTTTTCCCCCTTTAAAGGGTTTATTGGTTAAGGGGGTTTTAAAGATTTAAGCCCTTTTTTATGTTTAAATAACCCCCCAAAGGGTTTTTACAATTTTTGGGGGGAAAAAAGTTTTTTTTAAATCCATCTAAAAAGCTTTAGCTCCCCCCCCCCAAAGAACACTGCCTTTTTAGCCCATTTTTTTTTTTAACCCCTTAAAAATCCCTAAAACAAAAACCTCAATTTTTAAAAAAATTTAAACCAAAAATACCAAATAATAATGTTTAAAAAAAAAACCTTTACTAGATTGTTAAAAAAATATCAAAACCCCTTATATTAACACCACATACCTAGATGATATTGCATACCGTGTACTATCCGTCAGTGGAGTAATCGCCACATGAGCCAAAAATTGAGCTCTTTGGCATTAACTCTACTCGCCGTCTTTGGAGGAAGAGAAATGCTGCCTATGACCCAGTGAACACCGTCCCCACTGTCAAGAATGGAGGGAGAAACATCATGTTTTGGGGGTGTTTCTCTGCTAAGGGCACAGGACTACTTCACCTCATCAATGAGAGAATGGATGGAGCCATGAACCGTAAAATCCTGAGTGATAACCTCCTTCCCTCTGCCAGGATACTAAAAATGGGTTGTGGCTGGGTCTTCCAGCAAGACAATGACCCAAAACATCAGTTAAGTCAACAAAAGAGCTCCTCAAAAAGAAGCACATTAAGGTCCTGGAGTGGCCTAGACATTCTCCAGACCTTAATCACATAGAAAACTTATGGAGAGAGTTGAAGTTCCGAGTTGCCAAGCGACAGCCTCAAAATCTTAAAGATGATCTGCAAAGAGGAGTGGGCCAAAATTCCTCCTGACATGTGCGAAAACCTCATCATCAACTACAAAAAATGTTTGACTGCTGTGCTTGCTAAAAAGGTTTTGCCGCCAAGTATTAAGTCTTGTTTGCCAGAGGGATCAAATACCTACTTCTTACTGCAAAAAGTAAATAAAATTGTATAATTTATACAAGGTGATTTTCTGGATTTTATTTTTTACATTCTATCTCTCAATGTTAAGATTAACCTACCCTTAAAATTATAGACTGTTCATGTATTTGTCAGTGGGAAACTTACACAATCAGCAAGGGGTCAAATAATTATTTCCTTCACTGTATATAGAGTGTGATCTTAGTTCTCCTCCTCGTCTTCTTCAGGTTCCTCAGGTCCAGGACTCTCACAGCTAAAGACAATGGCCCTTTTCATCAATGACCCCCCAAGGATGGACAAGGATGGAGACCTCAGGGCCCCCAGGATATTAGACCTCACCCTGGAGATCATCTACTTGGTAACTGGAGAGGTGAGAGTCTCACATGACCTCGCTCTTCTCTCTATCAGTAACAGGTGAATGATAGGAAAGGTGAAGGGTTCTTAGAATCTATGTAGTGATCAGTGTCTCCCCATACACAGGATTACACAGTAGTGAAGAAGTCGTCTGGTGAGTGTGTGGCCCCCTGTGTGTCAGGAGGACGGAGCAGCACCCAAAGCCCCGAGCCTCCACCTCATTCACTGATACAGAAGATCCTAGAACTAACCACCAGGATCACTGAGCTGCTGACTGGAGAGGTGACTGGGAATGCTGGGAATTATACATAACAGAGGGGATGATGGGTCTGGGTGATGAGAGGTGAAAGGAATGCTGGGACATTATACATAACACAGGGGTTGATGGGTTTGGATGATGAGAGGTGAAAGGAATGCTGGGACATTATACATAACACAGGGGTTGATGGGTTTGGATGATGAGAGGTGAGATGAATGCTGGGACATTATACATAACATAGGATAATTGGTCTGGATGATGATGAGAGGTGAGGGGAATGCTGGGACATTATACATAACACAGGAGATGATGGGTCTGGATGATGATGAGAGGTGAGGGGAATGCTGGGACATTATACATAACACAGGATGATGGGTCTGGATGATGATGGATCCTTGTGTTGTCAGGTTCCTATAAGGTGTCAGGATGTCGCTGTCTATGTCTCCATGGAGGAGTGGGAGTACATAGAAGGACACAGGGATCTGTACCAGGAGGTCATGATGGAGGATCCCCGGCCACTGACATCACAGGGTGAGAGAAGATAAGGCACAGAAGGGAGTGACCATCTCTCCCTCTCCTTGAATTGAAGTTGATGAGACATGAATGATATGTGTACATAGACAGATATACTGCAGATCATTTATCTGTCACTGTGTGCGTCCTACAGATAGATCCAGCAGGAGAAATCCAGCAGAGAGATGTCCCCGTCCTCTGTATTCCCAGGACTGTCCAGAGGGAAATGTCCCAGAGAATCATCAGGTAGAGGGAGCTGAAGTCTCCTCTAAATATGACCAGAATGGAACAACCTGCACTTATTTCACTGGTTTTGTCTCTTTAGGGGGAAAATCTGATTGATATTAAGGTTGAGGATGAAGCAGGAGAGATGGACGTCCAAGGGAATGCTCAGGTAGATAAGTCCTATACACAATCTGTATACGTGGTGTGGACCTCCTGCAGCCACAGATGGGCTCATAGATATTTGGGGGTCTCTGATGTTGATCTGTCTGCTGTACTGAATTCTTCCATATGTCACATCAGGGTGAAGATCTGACTGATATTAAAGTGGAGGCTGAAGAAGAAAAGATGAGGAGCGATGAGCCGAGGATGAGTGACATGAAAGAGGAGATCTCAGAAGATGTGACCACAGGTGAGTAGTAGGTGAGTAGTAATGAATTCAGAGGTTTCTTTAGTGATCCTGTGTTATACCTGGTGCGGGGCCTGAGGAGGTGACTTCTCTCCAAGGTGTTCTATGGGTCCTGCCGTACATGAGGCTTAGGATCAGGTTTTGGGGTTCACCTGCTGTGATGAATATCTGCACTGACAGCCGGGATCTGAGGACACTTAGTAGATCCCTCTTAGCCATACTTGCCAACTTTTGAAAGTGTTCATCAGGGAGACCTGAAGCTGAGGTACGCTACGTGCGCTGACCCGATTTTTTGCATTACCACACCTGTGTCAAGCCACACCCCCTTTACAAAAGGTCACACCCGCTCCACTTAACTGTGTAACGCTCTGGAGGAAAGCTAATTTAGGGTTTTGGTGTTACCCAGGTTTCCTAGACTGTTGGATAGCCTATTCAGCCTTCAGGAGAGCTGGGAGATACCGCTAAGCTGTGCCTGAACCTAATTTCAACCAATATTTCCGCCATACAGTGATTATGTAGTGATATAAAGCAGTGTACACAGGCTGTAGGAACAGTATATTACCTCCATGTAGCGGTAGATACCAGTGTACACAGGCTCTGCAGATGTTTAGTGACTACAGTGCAGTTACTTAAAGGTACTCACCAGAGACATCTTCTACGGCTGGAATTTTGCTTTTTCCCTTTTCTTCTCCATCCTATCCAGACCGCTAAAATTTAGCACACAAACATCTTAGAATTTAATTTTTTTTAGCACTTCCCTACCTGTAGCCACCTCTATACAAACTCCACATAAGGTGACAGGTGGTGAGGTGATAGGTGGAGTGGAGTGATAGGTGGAGGTGAGAGGACTATTGGGTATTAGGTGGAGAGATTATAGAGTGATGGGGGGTTGTATTTTGTGTTGGCACTGGGATGCATAACACAATGGTGGGGAAGGGGTAGAAGAGAAGAGTACAGAGCACACCTTACAATCTCTTTGGGGGTGGGGGGGGATAGAGGACCATCCTCATGGAGATTGTGCTGTGGCTGTAGACTGTCCTCCCAGAATCATATTGCGCAGGTTGAACTCCGTACCCTGCACCACAGAAAATCATTGGATTATATCAGACCAACGTTGGATTGATTTCTTTAATAAAATGGTTAAATAGAGCTGATGTCGGGGAGCGTTTATTTAGATAAAAGGTTTTTTGTGCAATTTGTATCTGTTATTTTTTGTTGTTTCAATTAATTCCAGTGCTAGTAATGGAGGTGTCTGACATATTCATCTCCATTACTACTGCTCAGGCTTGGTGTTAGCCAGCAGTGGTTTTTGTCATCCCAGGGTTGACACTAACCTCGTGTCACTATTACCCTAGTACTCAGCACACCAGGGGTACTGGGAAGAGCCAGTAACCGACATCTAATGTGACGGTTAGCTTCTAGAGTGGCTGTGAGCTGGTATTTTTAGAATGGTAAGGGACCAGTATCAATGGACCTTCCCATTCTAATAATATCAGGCTGCAGCTGTCGGTTTTACCTTGGCTGGTTATGGAGGTATCTGACAGACGCCACTCCATTACTTTCGCTCGTGCTGACACCAAGCCCGAGCAATAGTAATGGTGAGGTGTCTGTCAGATACCTCCACTACTATCACTGGAATTATATGGAAAAAAAAACACACGCACAAATTGCATAGGTACCAGCCCTCTTTAACCATTTTATATGAAAAAAATAGATCCAAGGTTGATCCGACATAGTCCACTGAATCCGAAGTAGTCCAAATGGGAACCTGCAGATAAACATTACACACAAGCATAGAGGCTGGATAGACTATTCAGTATCCAGAAAAACTAGATGCCACCTTTGGGGAATGGAGCGACACCCTGCTTTCCTGGATGCTGAATAGGCAATTGCCAGAGTCTCTCTCCTGTGGCCTGTCTCCTGCCTTCTGAAACTGCCAGAGACAGACCACAGAAGGCAGGAGCAAGGGACAGGAGACAAGAGGGCAACTTCTAACCCCATCGCCGCTGGAAACAGACCACAATCCTTACACACAGTTACCCAAACACCCAAGTACCCACACACGCACAAGTATCCCCCACCACGCACACACAAGTACTCCACACACACATAAATACCCACACATACAAGTACCCACACACAAATACCGCACAAGTACCCCACCACCACACACACACAGTACTCCCACACACACACACACACAAGTTCTCCACACACACACACACACACACAAATACCCACCACCACATTCAAACACAAGTACTCCCCCCATAAGCAAATACCCCACACACAAAATTATCCCCCACCACGCACACACAAGTACTCACACCACACATAATACCACACACACGCACACACAGTAGCCCCCAAATACCCCTCCAACACACGCACATAAGTACCCCACACACACATGCACAGAAGTATCCCCCACACACAAACACAGTTAAACTCCTTCTCCCCCGGAATTCACCTGTCCTGCTGCCAGCATCCTGGGGTCTCCGTGCGCTGCATTGCTGGGAGAGAGGCGGAGAGTCGCGGTTTCCACTAAACCCCGCCCCCTCTTCCCAGCACTGCTCTGTGGTCCTAAGCTATCTACCTATGTAGAAGCTATCATTGTGCCGATGGCTTCAGGGCAGCGTCTATGCCGCTTCTCATGTAGAGAACTGAGGGAGGTTTTGCTGACCCTTCCAGTGGGTGGGAGAGGACCCCCATCTGTGGGAACCGCCGCCCAACCCGGGAGGCAAGTATGACTTTACCCCACAGTCAGGGGTCACATAATAGAGTTCTGGAGGCAAAAAGGAAAATCCATTTCATCCTTAAAGGGGTTGCCTGTCTCACTACAAGTGTTGCTTTTTATGTTAAAGATCTTCCTAGATATCCCGTAGTGTATGGGCTGCATCAGCTCCTCAGGTCGCTATAGCTACAGACCTGCTTGATCTCTCCTGATAGGCTGCCAGCACTGGTTGCTAAAGCTACAGGCCTGGCTTCTACTGCAGCCCAGTAGAAGCCAGTAAACACGCCACTGAATTCAAAATAAAACCAAGAAAACAGGACGAATCAATGTAGTGAGACAACCCCTTTAAGGTCAGAATTTGTGAAGGGTTAAATAGAACCTGAGAGGAAGTGATTCCCTTCTATATATTATGGACACTTCTTGCAGTGTTTCTGAGGCTGGAGTCGGGATCTGCTCTCAGGGGCCACTTCATTAGGGCCACCTTTCCCTAGAACAGCCTGAATTCTTAGTGAATTGGATACAACAAGGTCCTGGAAACCTTTATTAAATTCTGATGGAAAAACCTCGTTTCTTTCCCCACCACATCCTAAAATGCTTAACGGGAGCCCGGTGACTGAGCCGTTAGGCCTACGACTCATCGTCCTCCAGAGTTCAGTGGAGATGTGCATTTGTTCTGATGATTGGTTTACCCCATGATGAGATTGTCCTAACCAGTGGTGCCCACTTGTATTAAAGTGCTCCCCCATTGGTTTGAAGGGCCAGATGTGTGGGAAAGGGGGTTTTGGCATTCGAATCTTGTCCAAAAACTTCCAAAACAGTATGCCAAAAAACCTTTTATTTTTTTTATAAAAATTTTTTAATATTCAATGTTGCAAAGTCTGCAATCTTACATAAATATCATTTAAAAATGATAAAGAAGTACCTTTTTTTGCATTTCGATAAAAGTCCAGCTCTGGGGATCCTCCCCGGCAGCTTAGCGAGCGATGCAGTCTGGGGTGGTTAATTCCCCTTGGCCCCCTCGACTATGGGTCCTTCCCCAAGCGGCCCGGCTTAAAAACACTGTTGGGGGCTTGTTCCCCCCCCACTCATCCAAATTTTTTTTTTTTTTTTTTTTTCTAATTTCGGGGGAAAAGCCCCCCTTTTCAAGAATACTGGGACAGCATCGTAATCACATATATATACAAATTAAAATTTAAATGATTAAAAAAAATGCATGGAAAAATCTGTCTGCATTACACCAACCTTTATTTACACATTCCAAATGCCAGTAGCACGCTATAAACAAAAAAAAAAACATCCAAGTTACATGGAAATTTAAAAAAAGCATTTCTGCTACTGGGAAAAATAAAAAATTTGGGGTTCTTGTTACACTTTTGATCAAAACTGCTTAAGCCCACCTCCCGATTTGTAAAGGGGGACCCCAATGAGGGGGTCCTAGCACAAAAACGTTCCCCTTCTTGGACCTGTTAGATTCCATATTTTGGGAGTGAAAGAACCAGTAATGGAAATTTGCATGATTTAAAATCTGTAAAGGTGGGCGGAGTGAAAAAAAGCCAATGAAGGCAGCCATCCCCCTACACAGACTAAAAAGAAAAAATTTTGGCTTTGCACACCAAAAACCTTTTTCTTGAAAAAAATTGAAAAGGTGCACACGGTGCGGCAGTAATATACATACACTTTCCCAAAATGCCATAGACATATCAAATGAGTATATGCACCGTGGCCCTATACTTTTTTTTTTTTCAAAAAAAGGGTTTTTTTGGATGTGTAGAACCAAAATTTTGTTTTTTAAACCTATATTTTGCTTTTTTATTTTAAGCCATTCTTAGTTTTTGTTTATCCCCCCTGTATTCTTGTACTCCATGTGAAGTTTGGTGAATCAACAGGAGCAAGACATTTTTTCTGTGGAACAACATAATGTATGGGACCTTAGATGGTGCGTTTTGGAGGAGGGGTCAACAAAAATTCAGACGATATTAGTAAACAGTTACTTCAAAGGAAGTTTTTTGTATTAACTATTTTTTGATTCTTAGCCCCAAAGGGGTTAAAAAAGAGTGTAGGGGGGTTAGCGTTTTTCTTGGCGCCCCCCCCCCCCCTCACAGGAGTGGAGAATAGAAAAAATTTGGTTAAAAAAAAAGTGTAAAAATAGGTTGGTGAAATGCAGACCAGTTTTTTTATCCTAGCTTTGTTTTTATATGTGATTGTAATTTGTATATATTGTGTTACGATGTGCCCCGGTGTTGAAAAAGGGGGGGGTTTCCCCCCGAAACGAGAGGTGTATGATGGAGGGGGGAAACAAGCTATACCTGGGAGTACAGTGTTTTAATTTGGGGTGGTGCGGAGGACATATAGTGCAGGATGGGAGGGGGGAATGAACCACACGCCGGACTGCATCCTGCTAACCGTGGGAAGGATCCTAGGCGGGATTGTATCGAAAGCAAAAAGGGACTTTTTTTATCTTTTAACATGATATTTATGTGAAGAGTTGCAGACTTTGGAAACTTTGAAGTAAAAAATTTTTTGAAGAAAAACTAAACGAGTCTTCGGCATCAAATTTTGGAAGTTTTTGGAAAATGGGAGTAGGAGCCCCCGGGTTGTGCTGGAATTAAAAGTCCCCACGAAAGCGTTAATTTCCAGTTGGAGAAGTGGATTTGTATGTACGTCGTTCTAATCTTATAAAGTCCGGTTTATTATAAAAGTGATGAGTGGTGTAGAGCAGAATCCGGGACTGGGTCATGATACGTTACGGGTTTTTATACAAGGATTTATAAGGCTGCGTCACACAGGCGGGTTTCCCCTTTTCCCACTGTAAGGATAAAAGTAATAGAAATACACACGTGAAGTCCCATTTTACTCCAGCGGGCCGTTGTGTGCACAAACAGTGGCAAGACAGGGGTGAATGACCCCATAAGGTCCTGTAGGTTGCCCCAGGTAGCTGAAGGCGCTGCATCCCCAGCTGCGGAGGGTCCAGGGGCCAACCCCCCATCCGGGGGCCCCCCCACATATGCCCCTGGGGCCAGGGTAGTCTTGAAAGTCTTTGCCCTGCTTTCCCAAACCCAAGTCAGTGTTTTTAGCCCCCCTGTTATACATTGCCCCTTCCCCTAGGAGAGAAATCAGCATGTTGGGTTTACAAGATCTGTAAGAAAGGATTATACTGAAATTTTGGGTAGGACATTTTGCACATAAATGAATGGCGGGTGACACCCAAAAAAACCTTTCCCCCAAAAACTTGAATAACAGAGAAAACAACCCTTTGCCTTTCACAGAGGTTCGATTTTGATCTGAGGAAATCAAGCTTTTCTGTGATGTAGCTTGGTTTAGTAGGGTGTGGTGCATCGTCCCTCCAGGACCCCATAACAGTAGGGTTAGAAGGGTGCATGACACCCATCTCTTTGGGGCCCATTCACTTAGGATTTGCAGAGGGGCAGTGACATCTGTCTTCTCGGGCTGTTAACAATTTGGGTTACAGGGTTCAGTACACCCCATCTGCTCGGGCCCCATGCCAGTAGGGTTAGCAGAGGTGCAGTGATATTGTTTCTCTGGTGACCCATACATATAGGGTTAGCGAGGGCGTGACATCTTTTGCTCCAGGGCTTATAACCCAGGGGGTTTAGCAGAGGTTCAGTGACATCCGTTGTTGGGCCCCCATAACGTGGGTTAGAGAGGTGCAGGATCTTTTCTTGGTGCCCCATACATATGGGGTTAGCAGAGGTAAGTGAATTGCCTGCTAGGGCGTAAACTGGGTTAGCGAGATGTACTGACATCTGTCTTCTTTTTCTGACTGTCCCGTCTTTTTTTCCCACTCATATGCACTTTCCCCACAGAGCCCCCCCAACAGATCACAATATGTGAAACCCAATAATAACTTTTCTGAAAACCTATATTCGCCTTTTTTACCTTAATAGCAACAAGAGATAAGTGTTTCAAAGCCTTCACACCTTACATACCCGCAAGCACCGTCCCAAGGGGAAATTCCTGCACAACTACATACATGATTTGGAAGTAGGAAGTGGTCAAAAAAGTGGTCCTGCTGGAACCCTCTTGGCTTTTCCCAAAATAAATTAAAAAAAACTGAGGGGTTTTCCACCTAAAAGGAAAGTTTGTCTTTTGTGGTTTGAAAAAAAAAAAAATCATTAAAACATATTTTTTTTTTAACAGAACAAAATTTGTGGTCTTGAAGGAAAATGAAAGTCCTTAAGTTATAAAAATAGAAAAATCCTGGCAGCACTTGCAGGGATACCCCAATACCTGATGACATCCAGGCGAGAAGTCAGACCTGTCCCATAATCCCCCCCATCATGAGGAACCCTTTTCCCGACCGACCAAAATGGTTTTCCGATAAGGCCCAAAAAAAAGGAAAAAAATTTGCATGTGTCAATGTGGTAAACGTTTTCAAACCCTCAAACCTTGTTACTCACAGAAGAATTACACCCGGGGAAGCTATTTCTGTCCCGAATGTGGGAAATGTTTTACAGACAAATCAACTCTTGTTTAATGAGAGAACTCCCCACAGGAGAGAAGTAATTCTGTTCAGAATTGGAAATCTTTTACAGAGAAATAACTCTAAATTTCACCCCAAAAGAACTCAACAGGAGAGAAGCCTTTTCATGTTCAAATGTGGGAAATCTTTTAAAAAATAAATCAAAATCTTGTTACACATGATAAAAACACACAGGGGAGAAACCTTTTTTTTGTTCAAAATGTGGGAAAACTTTACGAGAAAAGAACTCTTTTAAAATGAGAAATTCACACAGGAGGAAGCCTTTTTCTTTCAGAAATGTGGGAAAATTTTTACAGAGAAATAACCCTTTTTCTCCAAAAAAAAAAAAGAGGAAAACACCCCACGGGGAAACCTTTTTCATTTTAAGTGGGAAAACTTTACAAAGAAATCGGTCTGTTTAAAAATGAGGAATTCAACAGGAGAGAAACCTTTTTTAAAGTTCAAAAGTGGGAAATGCTTTATAGAAAATTACGATAGTAAGACACAAGAGAATTCACACAGGAGAGAAGTTTTTTTCTTTTTCAAATGGGGAAATTTTTTACAGACAAATCAACTCTTGTTTCAATGAAGAATTCACAAGGGGAAAGCCTTTCTCATGTTCAGAATGTGGGAAATCATTTACAACGAAATCAAATGTAATGGTACATGAGAGAATTCACACAGGAGAGGAGTCTCTCATGTTCAGAATGTGGGAAATCTTTTACAAAAAAACACATCTTGTTAACAAAGAGGGAATCCCTTTTTGATGTTTATAATGTGGGGAATCTTTTTTCAGAGAGATCAAAAGTTACATGAGAGCATTCAACAGGAGAGAGGGCCTTTCTCATGTTCAGATGTGGAAATGTTATACAACGAAAACGATTCGGTTACACATGAGAAATTTAAAAGGGGGGAGAAGCTTTTATGCTAGAATGTAGGGGAAAATTTTTACAAAAAAATCACCCTTGTTAGACACAAGAAAATTCACAAGGAGAGAAGGTGTAATGTCCCTTTAAGAGGGGGAAATGTCCCCGAAAAAAAAAAGACTTTGTTGAGAGAAGTTGGACAGATGTGGGGAATGTTTTTTTTTAAAACCCCCTTTCCCCGAGCTAAAAATTTTTTATTTTTCCCCCTTCAAGACAAATTAGGTTTTTTTTGTGGGGCAAAATGTAAATTTTAAGATGTTATTCTATTACCATAGAATATACTGGAAACAGCAAAGAAATTCTTTGTGGGGCAAATTGTGAAAAAACAAGGTACTTTTTGCAGGTGTTTTGCTTTTACGCATTCAATCCTTTGGGTTAAATGGTTCCTGTATTCTAAGGTTTTATCAAATGGCAAAACCAAACATGACTTTTCGTAGAAAAAAATTGCCTTTCCCAAATTTGGGGAAAATTCTCTTGTCCTACCTTTTTTTGTCTCCTCTGTGCTCCCCTTAGCCCCATTTTTCCATTTAAATTTTCATTTTTGAAATTTTAAAAAAATTTATCCTTTTGTACCCTTTTTTGCTCTTAAAATTTATATACCGGGGCTGTTTTGACCCATCGGTTTTTTTGGGGGCACCCAAAATTTAAATGCCATGTAGTATTATTTTGGGGTTAGAGCGCCGCGCCGGGTGTTAGATAATATCTCCCCGGGTTTTGTGCCTTTATCCCTCCCTTTTACTCTGGAAGCAGCAAATTTTTGAATGTAAATTGCCTTGGTTATTTTTGAAACCCAGAATTTTTAAACCCGTAAAAGTGGAGCCAGTTTTCACCTCCGACAGAGCCTCATTTTTTAAATCGAGTGTCACTTTTTTGGGGAAAACTTTTTTTTACTTTTACTTCCTTGATGTTTAAAAAAATTTTCTCATAATAAATAAAAATAACCTTTATTTATATAGCGCCAAATATTTCCGAGCCTTTTTGGAAAGGGTAGGTCAATCAAAAAGACATACATTGCACAATGAAAAGTACTTACAGAGAAACAATGTGAGGGCCCCCGCTCGCAAAAGCTTACAATCTATTTGGGTTGTACGGGTGAGACGAAGGGTAAGAAGTACAGATTTACAATGGTCCGCCCTGTTTTACTAAATATGTGGTTTTTTACATAGAATTCGTAGGACCTACAGTAATCTATTACAGATACGTGCCCCAAAATTGGGCGTTAGTGTGAAGGGGAGGGGGGGTTTGGGTTAGCCTTAGGAATTCTGGTGGCCAGGAGAAGATTATTCTCAGGGCCTTCTTAAACTATGAAAGTTCTAGGGGTTAATCGCCCCCAAACACATGTTCCGAGATGGTTCCCACGTGTGGCTTGGACACGTGATGGGGGTTAATGATTGCAAATGTAAACTATATCATCACAGAAGGAGAGACGGGGTAGGGTGGTAGACAGAGTGGTGGGACGAGATGTAGGGGGGGTGGGGGCTGTGGAGAAATGAGTGGGGGGGTAGACAGGATGTAGGGGGGTGCAGCGCTGTGGAAAGAACCCGGGGAGGGTGGTAGCAAGATAAGGGAAGGGGTGTGGGGGGTGCTCGCTGTGGAAGGGTTTATGGGTGAGATGATAAGTTATGTTTATTTATGGCATATTGTGTTTAAGTTTGTAAAAATTTTGGGCCCACAATCCTTATTTTTTTGTGGAAAAATTTTAAAATCTCATGAAAAAATTTGACATTTTTAAACTTCAAAAAAAGTCTGCATGTCGGGCAGAATGTTAAACCCTTTAAATTGTTTTATACCTGGCATCCTACTAAATGTCTTTCTTTAAAGGAAAGGGGCCCTTTTTTTTTAAAGCTTTTTATTTTTTTCAGGGGAAATTTTTCCCGGCCCCTCCATTTGGGCCTTGGAGGGGGTCACACCCTAAAGGGGAAATTTTCACGGAAAGCTGGTAGGGTTTCCCCTGGACCCCCGGAAACGGTGGTAAGCCTACCCAGGGAGCGGAGTTAATTTTTAAAAAAACCAATTTTTACCAGACCCCCCCAAAACAGGGAAGGGGGCGGTCTGGGCGGGAAAAATAAAACCCGGCCGCTGCCATTGGCGGGGACTTGCTTGCGGGGGGCAGCCAAGGCAGTGCGTTGGGACAAAATCTAGACGGGGAGGGTAGTAGGGGCAGGAGGAGGGCACGGCAGGGGGGCCCCGAGGTTCGTGGGCAGAAACCAGGTTGCGTAACGGTTTTTGGTTTCCGGGAAACAGAACTCGATGCAAGAAACCCCTTTCTCTAAAACCCGTAGGGCATAAAGATCCCAAAGGGGGGGGGGGGAAGGAAGGGGAAATTTTTAAAAGGGTCCAGGGGACCAGCCTTACCCAATAATAGGCGCCTGGCCCCCTTTAAAACTAAAAGAGCCGGCGCGAAAGGGGGGAGGGGCGCCACCCCCGGCAGGGAAAAAGCCCGGGGTGCGGGGACGAAAGGGCAGGTAAGGGACGCCGAGCCAGGCCGGGGCACGGGCCCCCCCCGGCCCCTTAAGTTCCCTGGGGGGGCCACAAAGAGTTGGGCCCCCCCAGGCGGGGGGGGAATATCAAAAAACCCTTTTTGGGTTATAAATTTTTTTTTTTTATTTTCTACAAAACCCTTTTAAACATTCCCAAAATGACCAAAAAATAAAAAGCCGACTTCATATGTGGTTCTCCTGAAAGAGAGGTTGCAAAACACGCCAAAAGGGAGAGGGGGGGGAAAAATTTTTTAAATGATTTTTTTTAAAAGGTGTGAACGAGTTGGAGTGGGGTTTTTTTTTCCTTTTTAAAATTTTTTTTTTTAAGTTGGAGACTTTAAAATTTAGAGGGGCTTTAGATTTGGGGGGAGTAAAAGGGGGCAGTTATTGTTAAATTTCCTTTTTATTTTTAATTTTTTTCATATATTTTTTTTTGGTAAAAAATTTCCCCCTGAGTTTTCCCTGTTTGGGCAATGCTGTCCCCGTTGGGACCCAAACCCGTGCAATGGGGTTGGGGCCCTCCTTGAGCAGCAATTCGAAAAGGGGGGATACTGCCGTGCCAAAAATTTTTGTGCACACTGCCAAAATTTTTAGAAACCCCTTCCTTGGATTTAAATGGCCCAATGGCAAAACTGGATCCATTGCCAAAATTGGAAAACGAGGGCTGCTCACTGAGCAATCACCGCGGGGTAGATGCTGGGGGGAAAGGGGGGGCAGCATGGGGTGCAAAAACACGAGGAAGCTAGTGGGGGGAAAAGTTAGAAAAAGGGTAGGGGAAAGTGGGCAGGGAGGCTAGTCCCGAACTGGACACCCCAAAAATTTGCCCCAAAATTGGCAGATGAGGGGGGTATCAGCTGAAAAAGCTTTCTGCAGCCCAAAAAACCAGCCCCGTCTGCTCCCAGTAAGATGGGGGGAAAAGGAAATGCAAAGGGCAGGCTTTGGGCAGGGCTAGTAAATTTGGGGACCCATTATTAGGGGCCCAGACAGGGGAATCTGCCCAAAAGGGCCGGGATCGGGGGAACAGTTGGGGTTTTTTTAAACCGGGGGCCCCAGTTGACATAACGCGGATTGGGTTTTTCAGATTGTGGGTGGGGCTGGTGGAATCCCGCTGTCATGGGGGGCACATTTTGGGCCCCAAAGACAAAGTTTTTTGGTAAATGGGGTGTCCTTAAAAATGATTTTCCCGGGAAATTAGGGCCCAAAAACTCAAAGGGGAAGGAACCTCCAGGGGAATATTTTCAGAAATATTACCCGTTCCCCCGGGCCCACCAGAGAGGCAGAGGGAGATTTTAGGGGGTGAAAATTGGCCCCAAAATTTGGGGTAGGGAAAGAAAAGGGGTTTTGGGGGTTTTTTGGGGAACTGGGCCCGACTTCTGTCTTGGGGTACAGACTCTATGCTAGGGATTTGGGCCCGCACCTAAAAAGGGGAGGGTCGTTTTTGGCTGTATTGGGGACCCAAAAAGGCCGGAAGTTGGAGAAAAATTTAAACTAGGGATGGGGGGGGGGGGGGGGGGAAATAAACCAAAAGCATGCAAGATATTTAAGATAGGAAACTGGGGGGAAAATTTTTGGGAAAAAAAGGGGGTTGGGGGGGGGGGGTTGAAACCAAAAGTTAAAAAGATCAAGGAAAAAAGGAATTAAAAAATGAAAAATCTCTAAATTTTCATTTCTGTTTTCCCCAAAGCCAGGAGTCTGAAACCCAAAAAAATAAATTAACTAGAATTACTAATAAGGGTGAAGAAAAATATGAAATTTGTGGGGGTAACAAACAAGGCTGGGGAAAGAGGGTACGGGCCTTCCCCCCGGTTTTAAATTACAAGGTTTTCAGTCATTTAGAAAGGGGCGTAAAGACCCGGAAAAGGGGGAGGTGTTTTGTCTCTAGTAAAATTTTGTCTGAAGCCAACACTCCCGGGGAAAATATAGGGTACAGGTAATGAACAAAGTGGAATTATTTTGGGTAAATTTTTACATGGGGGTAACAATAACAATATAATTTCTTTAAAAAAGGGGGCTGCTATAAAAGGGCCCCCCAAAAATAAACAAAAAACCCATGGGAAGGGGGGTAACTCCTCAGGCAAATAGTTTAGGGGGCTAATCAGAATGAGGTTTAAAATTTTGGGCGATTTAACTATCCAGACCCTCAAAAATTTGGGGGCTGAAAACCCGTAGCTCTCATAAAGGAAACAGGTTTTTTTTTCAATAACTAA
>JAODAL010057170.1:0-22836 GCA_025379985.1 Phyllomedusa bahiana
TTTAAAATCCTAAGCCCTTTAAAGGGGTCCATGTCTTGTTTTTTAAAAAACCCTGTGAATTTAAAATTTCTTGTATTCATCATGTCTGAAGAAGGGAGCTAAGTTCTCTCGAAAGCTCACCATCAAATATACTCAGTTAGCCTCTAAAAGGTATGGGCCTAAATTTCTTCACTCTTCTACTACTTTCTATGGCTAACACGGTACAACATTATACTACTATGTATATCACAGACATATATAATGCCGACCAACAGAGCTGATAATCAGTCTGCAGTTATATAATATTGGTTGCCCCATAATATACCCCTAAATAACACAGTATGCACTAGTTTTTTATGTGCGTGATTCTAAACCTCCAACCCCCTCCATAACCCCACCACCACCAGAAAATTTAATTGAATGAAATTGGTTCCTGGTGGAAAAAAGGTTGATGACCGCTGTGATAGCGTTCAAATCTGAATGTACTAAGGAGAATGTGCCTGGAAAGGAAGGACCCAGTCAGGAACTGGTTAAGGGGTTTCAAGAAGGCACCAAAATTCATATTATACACAGGGCTGCAATGTCTTAAGGGGTGGAAAATAAGATAACAGATAACAACAAAGATAGTAATCAGATGTCAAGCACCAATTTCCCCTGAATTAGTTACATCACATTTTACTAGAGTACTCCTTTAATAAAAAATAAGGTGAAGGAACCAATTTCTTACAAGGTCCTCCATTAAATTTGCTCATTCCTCAGTGACTCCAAATATAGTCTCCTGACAGATCAAAATGTCAATAGAGGGCGCTTGAGCTTCTCAGCTCCTTTCCCATAATGCCTTGTAATATGCAGATGCTTCATGGAGTGCAAAAGGCAATTTCGAATCTCCACACGATTATACGGCGCTCTCCTTAAGGAGAGATCTTCCCTTTCTGAGCCACTCATTGCTTTCCACCCAGCCAAACCAACATCGCTCTGCTCTGTACTGATGAGGGGCAAACACCCCGAAATGGCTGTCTACAGATGGGTGATGCTGGCTTGGCTAAATATCCCTTTTGCTTTCTAAAGACCCAGTGGGTCAAAAGAAAATTGAGGATTTGTTGCATCCAATAGAGGGAGCTTGAGTTTCTCAGCTACTTTCCCATAATGCCTTGTGATATGCAGATGCTTCGCGAAGTGCAAAAGGCAATTTCGAATCTCCTCACGTCTATATAGGCGCTCTCCCTAAGGAGAGATCTTCCCTTTCTTAGTCATAGAGAGTAATTCATATAGAGGTCTGGAAGAGAATAAGGCAAATAAACTCAGCTCATAAAGATAATAGAAATGGAAGGCCCCACCTATGAAGAAAACAGGGTAAATAAACTCCACCTATGAAGAACACAAGGTAGGAAGGCTCCACCCATGAAGATAGCAGGGGACAGAGGCTCCACCTATGAAGACTAAAGGGCAGGAAGGCTCTACCTATAAAGAGAACAACTCAGATAAACTCCACCCATGAAGATTACAGGGCATGAAGGCTCCATCTATGAAGAGAACAGGGAAACTAAATCTCACCCATGAAGAATACAAGGTTGGAAGGCTGCACACATGGCAAGAAGGCTGCACCTAAGAAGATTACATTGAAATATGTTACACCAGTAAAGATTACACAGCACAGAAGTTCAACCTATTTAGAGAACAGGGCAGATAGACTCCACCTATAAAAGGTACAAAATAGGAAAGCTCCATCCACGAAGAGAACAGGGGAGAGAGGTTTTTTCCCCCCCTATCTATTACAAAGTTAAGGTTCCATCTACCAATAGAACAGATTACATGGTACATGGTAATGGGGACTCCACCTATGAATAAAACAGGGAACTATGCTTCAGCAATGATGAGTACAGGTTAGGGAGGCTCCACTGAAACACGGTACAAAATGGGAGGGGAGCTCCACCAAGAATCAAACTCTACCCATGAAGAGAATGGGGCACGGAAGCTCCACTTATGAAGATTACGGGGTAGGAGGCTCCACCTATGAACTGGGATAATTCCTCACCAATAAAGAATCCCTAAGATTACACGACGTGGGTGGGTTCCACCTATGAGCAGAACAGGGAACTATGCCTCACCTATTAAAAATACAGGCTAGAATAAGACTCCACCCTTGATAAGAACAGAGCAAGTAAACTCCACCTACGAACATTACAGAGTAGGGAGGCTCCAACCATTAACAGAACAGTTCAATAAAAGAATTAAAAAAAAACAGAACAGGGCAGTGTAGTCTCCACCAATGCAGACTGCAGGGTAGGGGCTCCACCTATGAATAGAACAGGTAGATATTCCTCACCAATGAAGAGTGCAGGGCAAAGAGGCTCTATTCATAAAAAAATAATGGGGCAGGAGTCTCCTCCAAGATGAGAACAGGGCAGGCTATGAAGATTACGAGGTAGGGAGTCTCCACTATTGATTAGAACAGGGAAGGGTAGTCTTTATGTAGGACAAGTACAGGGTTTAGTTCCTCCACCTTTGGAGCAACCAAAAATATGCGTCATCAATGAAACACAGAAGGCAGGGAGGTGCTACTCATAAAGAGAACAGGGCAGGAGGCTTGTCCAAGATTAGAACATGGCAGTGAGGGCTTCACCTATGAACATAAAAGAGCTGGGAGGGTCAGTTAGGGAAGATTATAGGGTAGGCAGGCTCCACCCATGAACAAAGCAGGGAAGAGTAAGCTCCACCTATGAAGTTTACAGGTTATGGAGGCTCCAACAATGAACAAAGCAGGGAAGAGTAAGCTCCACCTATGAAGTTTACAAGCTATGGAGGCTCCATCAATGAACAGAACAGGGCAGTGTAGTATCCACTTATAAATATTACAGCGTAGGGGGGCTCCACTTTTTATGAGAATAGGGTAGAGTAGTCTCCATCTATGAAGATCACATGATATTTGAGATCCAACTACAAATAGAACAGGTAAAAATTTCTCACCAATGAAGAGAATAGTGCAGGAAGGTTCTACCCATAAAAGAACATGGCAGGAGGCTCCTCCAAGAATAGAACAGGGCCGGGTGGTCTAGACCTATGTACATTACAGGGTAGGGAGGCTCCACCTATGAAGACTACAGGGCATTAAGGATTTACCTATGAAGAAAAGAGGGCAAATAAACTCCACCTATGAAGAATACAAGGTTGGAAGGCTTCCCCTTTATGAGAACAGTCTTCACCAGTGAAGATGAAGGGTAGGGAGGCTTCACTTATGAATACAATATATAAATATGCCTCACCAATGAAGAGTACAGGGCATGGAGGCTCTACCCATAAAAAACAGTCAGGAGGCTCCTCCAAGAAGAGAACAGGGCAAGCTTCATCAATGAAGAATAGAGGGCAGTGTAGTCTCCACCTATGAAGATTATAGGGTAGAGACTTTACCTATAAAGAGAACACGCCAGGTGAGCATCTTCCTATGAACATTACAGAGTAGGGATGAGTGGTACGCAGAAGGAAACATGCCGATGTTGCAGTGTAGGGAGTGCTGGCGTTTGTAGTTCCATACAGTAAAGCAATGGTCATGGCAGTTACAGTGGGACCTATACCCTGGGGCACCATCCTAAAACACGCGCGCGTACTTTTGTCAAGTAAGAGGGGGTTGCATGTATGGTGTGGTTCTTTTACCCTCGTGACACTACTAGGACAATATAATTGGTGTGTGGTGGTGGAGTATCTGTGATGTTACGTGAAAAATTAGATGACCAGACCCCAGGAATATGATGGAAAATAAGAACAGTTCTTTACTGGGCAATGATCACCAGCTTCACAGAAGATGTACCAAACACAGTCTCTGGCTTACAAGTGGTGGACGGCATTTCTGAGTGGGGTTCTCCTTTAAGCTGGCTGGCAGAGGAGAGCAGATGTGGGGGGAGAAAAGGAACAGTTCACTCCCTTCGCCTTGTAATTACTTGTGGAATGTTATAGACTTATATTACTTTATTACAGGAATCTTGCCACAAAGTAAAATTGACGTGGGGAGCTTGCAAATGAAATAATAAACATTTTCACCATTAATCATTATTAAAAATTCTGCACCGTTTTTGTTTTAGCTGCTCCTTTAGTGATCCATTGTTTACAGCTCGTCTCCAGGGGATACGGCCAGGCTGAGAACTTCTCAGTCCTAGTCGCACATGCTCAGACATCACCTCTCCTCTCAGGCAGCTACTGAGTGTTCAAACCCCAGGTGCTGTCACTTTACTCCCGTCCTCTGTTCTCTTTAATAATTAGTCAAATAGTGCAAATAAATAAAAAAAGAAACCTCGATCAGGTCTGTGTATTGATAAAGAGAAAAAAAAAATCCACAGGTTTGGTTCCTGCAGGGATTTGAACCTAGGATCCTTGTGCCTGGAGGCAAAAACTAGAGAGAGGAAATGCCTGGTGATGTCATCCTGCTGGGTCACATGATATGCAATTCAAACAAATCACACACGCCCCCTTCTGAGCACACAGAGCTGAAGAGCTGGATGCAGGAGGTATGAAATGAGATCGTGGCAAAACCCCTTCAAGGGAATCTTCACCACTTGGCTCATGGTGGCAGCTGTTATGGAATCAATTGTGCTTCCAGATGATGAGCGGCAGTGTCCTATGGCAGGAAGCTGGTCTAACTGGAACATGACTTGGCAAGCACAAAGCTCTGCTCCTGGCCAAACTTGGATACCAGAGTGGCCGTTGAGTCAACTTCTCCCCTCTGTCAAGGTTCACTCCTTTTGCGGAGGAGGCAAAAGTCAAACCTATTTCCGGATATCTCCTCAGGAAAGGACTAGTATTAATGGCGGGAGTGTGCTGCTATCTGCAGGAGCCTGTGGTGTCTCTCTGTTCTCCCAGGATGGGTAACTAAGATAGGCTTTGGGCCTGCCCATGGCTCTTTACTCACAACAAATGTGCTGCTAAAGGGAAAGCCAGCACACCCAGTTATACCAGACTGGATTAAGCACTGGGCTGTCAAACGCTAACCGAGGAAGGCTGGGCTAGGGAGACTCCACCCACATGATCCTTCCCTTTCCAGCAATTACTGCCATTAAAGTGAACGGGCCATTTACAGCCAATAGGGGATCAACTCACAAATTTATTGCAATCCTATTACTAAGTGACAACAGAATGCAGTGCGAACACATAGTATGACTTTGTATACAAAAATGGGAATATTATAAAACTTAACCTTTCATTAGAACTGTTAAACAAGATACATATAAAACACATCAGTCAAAAATCCCAATTATAGGCATAAAACACATATATGAAATATCTAAAAAAAAAATAAACGCTCTTTCTAGGCACAGCCTAGAAAATGCTGTCCCTACCCTATATAATTTAGGGTAATTGCCCCGACAAGAGCGCCCCTGTCCGGAACCTCACCCTAACAAAGCAAATGAATAATATATCCTCCAAGATGATAAAACTATGTCACAACATGTTTCAATCTCCCCCAAATATCATAACATCTCCTCAGGGGACAAAATAATGGAGGAATATGGAGGTACAACAGAAAATCCTTAAAAAAGTTCAAAATATAACCACGTCCAAATATTCTGCGGGCAAGAAGTAAAAAAAGGTCCAATAATATAATAGGCTATAGTTAGTAGGATAGAATACCATCAATAGCTTCATTACCTGACCTTGGACATTATAAATTACACACATATATAGTCATAAGGAATACCTCCTCTGATAGTGATGCTTGTTTATCCCATATGTCTCAAAGATGATGCATTCCCTATGTATAAGGGTGGTAACTTACCCCCTCCTGGGGAGAGACATGGGATCCAAATACTCAGGTCACTTAGCCTATATAATGTCCTGTCTCCAAAGGAATCAGGAACAATGTCCTGTAGTTAGATCAGGAGTCGGCAGACAATGCTGCCTATGCAAGAGACCTCTTGGGATAAACAAGCATCACTATTAGAGGAGGTAATCCTTATGACTTGTTATTTTACACAGATAGCTATTTATGTGTGTAATTTACAATGTCCAAGGTCAGGTAATGAAAATATTTATGGTACTCTATCCTACTAACTATAGCCTATTATATTATTGGGTCTTTTTCTAACTGCTAGCCTGCGGAATATTTGGATGCGGTTATATTTTGAACTTTTTGAGAATTTTCTGTTGTACCTCCATATTCCCCCATTATTTTGTCCCCTGATTAAATCTTATGATATTTGGGGGTGATTGAAACATGTTGGGACATAGTTGACTATTTTGGAGGATATATTATTAATTTGCTCGTAAGTTAGAGTGAAGGTTCCGGACAGGGGCGCCCTTGTCGGGGCAGTCACCCTGAATTATAAAGGGTAGGAATAGCATTTTCTTGGCTATTCTGTGGTTACAGAGAGAGCATTTTTTTGAGATATTTCATATGTGTGTTTTAGGCCTATAATTGGGATTTTTTTGGCTGATGTGTTTCTATATGTATCTTTTTTTGACAGTACCTATGAAAGGTTAAAGGGGTTGTAGCATTACATTAATTGGTCTTCAGAATAAGGGGACAGTGAAAACAAGTCACTTTGCAATTGGAGGGTCATTAGCAAAGTTTGTCTTGATTTCACGCCCTGCCTTATCTTCATTTTCTGTAAACCACTGTTCCCCAGTGCCGGTCGGATCCCACCTCCTTTCATTTCATTGGCTGACGGCTCTACTAATTTACCGTCTGTCTGGCCCCCGGTCGTATTCACTGGAGCGTGCATTCCTGCCTCTCTCACTCAGAATAAGGGGCTGGCAACAATTTCACTCTATACAGCCACCAGCTCCTCAGTGACACTGAAGCTGCTTCTACAATCAGCAAACATTAGAATTGTGCTCAGTGCCTAATGCTCCTGCATAGAAGGGAGACAGATCTGTGCTGCTCTGGATGAGTTCATAGAAGTCTGGATTCAACTGTAACAAACCTCCAGCTGTGAGAGGAGAAGAGATCAGTGCTCTGAGTTCATAGAAGACTGTCTAGACTGAATGCAGGGCTCTGGTATGTAAAAAAAACAGCTCTTACAAAATAAGACTGCATAGGGAGAGGAACGACAAAAGTGACATGTGGACTCGACAGAAGGTGGGGAAGAGCAGGGATGTGCTATGCCCTCCCACTAATCTCAAACAAACACACTGACTCGGGAGGGAGCATGAACAGTGAAGGGGGGATGATGTCATCCCCCTACAGTTAAGAAACACCCAGCTGGGAGGGGAAGAAACACCTCTGGATTTAAGGAACTGAGAAAATGAAGCTACAAGAAAACAGCCGAACGGATGAAGCGATACATCCCCTTTAAGTTTTATGATATTCCCTTTTCTGTATACATTTTTGCTAATCAGGGATTCTTTAAACATGTTTATTGAGAAGAAAATATGAATACAACAAAGACAATCAACATTATAGTCAAGCAATATCTAACATTACAGCACAGTAGACCAGTTGGTAGACCAGTTGGACAAAGGAATAAAGCGCCTAATGAGGGATTGTATTGGTTGCCATTATTGAGTCACTTCTTTCTGTATGTGCTCATAGTATAACTTTTCACAGACAATTCATAGTGAAGACATTATGGGCCACATGTATGAAAACTGTTTAGGTCTAAAACCCACTTTTTTGCCCATAGGTTATTATGGGCAAAAAAGTGAGTTTTAGACCTAAACATTTTTCATACATGTGGCCCTATGTTCTTACACCTGAAACCCTCTGAGCACATACTTGGACTGGGATGCCATAAAGGCTCTATCTACAAAGAGAACAAGACAGCCAAACTCCACCTAAGAAAACAGAGCAGGGAGGCTCCAGAGGATCTTATCGGTCTAAGTTATGGGATGTGTGCATGAACTAGGCATGCTCGAAAAGAAAGGTGCGTAAAGCAAGGTAGTGTGAAGGAAGAATTAGGAAGCTGCTTTAAAGTGACTATGGACCTCTTGCCTTCTGGGGCTCTGCATCTTTATAGCTTGTCCACTTCTATTAACAAGCAGACAGGTTATCCAAAGACAACACGATGGTTGCACATTTTCTCGAACATCATTCCTAACCTTGAGCGTCACTTTTTCATTATCTTAACTCAGAATATTTCTGTTTTTATAGCCTCCTCTGGCAATCATGAAGAGCGTAGTCATATTCTCTGCTAAATTAACTTTCTGTGCGCATGAATCAGTATCCATTCAGCACAAGGGAAATCTAAGCTTGTAAATCTTCCTGCAAAGGACCTTAGAAATATTACCCCCACAACAAACAGAAAAACAGAGCGATAAATTATTCCAAATGTAATTGCTAGTTTGATGCTGTGTCCCAGCTATGGCAGATCTAATAGTAACACATTCAGCAGCCTCCCTCATTCTTTATAAAAAAGTGTATTTTAGTCTGAGGCTTTCTAAGAGTTTGGGATATATGAAAAATTACCCTGTACTGGCCACTGTTACGTGGTACCTATTGTTTACAGTGATGGACCGCTCAGTTTAGGTGGGATTAAGGTGTGTTTGACAGCTCTGCTCTAAAAAAGACATTCTTCTATGTCAAAATCCTGATGTAACTGGTGGTGAACTCCAAACAACAACAAGCCAAAGAGGGCAGCACACCAGGTGCAGGGTTCGAAACTAGAGAAAAAATCGTGATAACTGACCCCAACAAACTCTTCCTTAAAGGGGATGCATCACTTCATCAGTTCGGCTGTTTTCTTGTAGCTTCATTTTTCTCGAGTTCCTCAAATCCAGGGGGCGTTTCTTCCCCTCCCAGCTGGGTGTTTCTTAACTTCACTGTTCGTGCTCGCTCCCGAGTCAGTGTGTTTGTTTGAGATCAGTGGGAGGGGATAGCACATCCCTTCTCTCCCTCCCCACTCTCTGTCTGAGTCCACATGCCATGTGTCGTTCCTCTCCCGGTGCAGTCCCTTATATTGTAAGAAGCTGTTTGTTTTACATAGCACAGACCTGCATTCAGTCTAGACAGTCTTCTATGAAACTCCGAACACTGGATCTCTTTTTTCTCCACAGCTGAAGGGTTTGTTACAATGAATCCAGTTTCTATGAACCTCATCCAGAGCAGCACAGAATCTTTCTCCTTTCTTTACGTTTAACGCAGAGCGCCATTAGGCACCGCGCACAATTTCTGCTGTTTTCTGATTTGTAGAAAGCAGCTGCAGTGTTATTGTGAAGCGCTGGCTGTGCAGAGTGAAATGTTGCCGGCTCTTATTTACTGGAATGAAGAGAGGCAGGGAATGCACGCTCCCGTGAATACGATGGGGCAAGCCAGAATATAAATTAGTAGAGCACCAGCCAATGAAGTGAAAGAAAAAGTGGAATCCAACGGCGTGGTGAACAGTGTTTACAGGAGAAACGAAGATAAGGGAGACTGTAAAAACAAGACAGCTTTGTAAATGACATCCAATTGCAAAGTTGCTTGTTTTCACTGTCCCCTTATTCTGAAGCTTCACAAAATTCTGGCAGTTATATGGATTAGTAATCGCACCACACATCACCCATCAATAGGATTCCTCCATATCCAACTGTGCTTCAAAACTACAGCGATAGGTGGGTCATACTTTGTAAACAACGTATCATTTATTGCACTGGGTAGTAACAATTAAAAAATCATCCGAGCAGGGACTTGCGTTACGGCAGCGTTTTATGCATTGGGGCGGAAAAACTGTTCTGGAAAGTCCATCACTGGTATCCAGTGTGCCACGTTCGGGCATAGGTCTCCATCCGGAGCGGTCTGACGGACAGGCGGGAGCAAGAGGACTGCGCGGTACGTCGTTTCAGGGACTCTCCCCGAAGTTCTCCTTATCCGCAGAAATTCATCACCTCTCACCCATAAAGTCTCCACAATGCTGCCCCCCCCTACATCTCCTCCCTATCTCTTATCTACCTCCCGACCCGCTCTCTCTCCGCTCTGCTGCTGATATCAGGTTACACTATAAATCATCAGAACCTCCCATGTCGTCTCCAAGACTTACCAGTGCGGCTCCAATTCTCTGGAATATGCTACGCGGCTGCGATCAGGCACATTCACCAACCTCACAGTTTTAAGAACGCCCTGAAAATACATCTTCTCAGTCTGGCCCACCAAGATCCCTAACTGCTATCACACACTCCCTACACTTATCTTTGTTTTATCTTTGTTTTTTGTATGCCAAAGGAGTGATTCCCACATGTCCTTTTATTCTTAAGTAGTATTTTGCACAAGTCAAACTGAGAAGTTTTTAAGTAGCTAAGCTTGGATACAGTACTGATTAGGGAGGAGGTAAATGACAGTTCTACCTGTTAATTCAGGTGTTGGTGGCATATGAAAGGTATATAACACCAATATCATTATACAGGAAGGGAACCCGAGGAAGTGTTTTATACCGAAAACGTGTTGTTCTTTATAAGGGTCAGTTTTATTACTGGATGCTACAACTATTCTATACACTATGGGCGATATGTATGATCGGGGTTGCGCCTGTTTTCTGGCGAAAACTGCGGATCACGATCCGAGAAATCCCTGTCGGTCACGGGGCTGTGATGTTAGGCGCAGGCATCTTCGCCAACTTTCGGATTGCGGCCTAAACATGAAAGGGGCGTGAATGGGCGCGGTGGTGTGGGCGTTTGGGCAGGACGCGGTATTCGTTTATTACTCCGAGGGCCATGTAGGATCGCGGCTTGGCAAAAGTGCGGCGCCATTGCAGCGTCCACAGCTCCGACAGGCGACTAGGTGATTTGGTCCTAAATGAGCCCGGAGGAGGCGAAGTGAAGCGAGAATGTAACATGAGAGGAAACATAGAGAAGATCGCAAAGAAATTTCGGGCTTCCAGGGGGCCGTGCGGCATGGCGTATGATTACAAAAAAAATCGCTTTTGTTACGTGTAAAAAACTTATCAGAAAAAGAGCTCAACCTTCAAAAAATAAATAAATAAAAAAATCATTTTTCAAAATCTAGAACGGCCACAACATCAGGAATAAGGAACATGGAAAATGCCGGGAAATCAGTAATTCAAATTCTGTAAGCTATTCTCTTGGTCGGCAGAAACCAGCCAATCGAATAGGGCGACCAGTCACCCATTTATCACTAGAGATGGGCGAATTGATTCAAGAAGTGGAATTCCGTTTAGAATTTCAGGGAAAACTTCGGTTCGGAACGAAGTCGTCGAACTTTGGGGGGTACTTCGGGGTGAACGAGTGTGCTTTTGATTGATAAAATGAGCGCGAGCACATGGCGCTCCATGGGCAAAGCACTCTGGGAGGAAAGAAGGGCATAGCCTGCATGACATGTTGCAGAGATGAAGCCAATAGAGACCGGCGGGATTCTGTGACGTCACCGCACTATATTTAGGAACGAGCGCGCCGTGGGAGTCACCACTCCTTCTCACTGTACTGACAGGGAAAGGTGCTGCTGGGGTGATAGCGCTTCTGATAGACTGATTTTTCATACAGCAATTTCTGTGGGGGGTGTCTCAGCTTGTTCAAGACTGTTCTCTGAATGTTCTATTTCTGATTTTTTTGGGGTATTGGATCTGAAATCCATTGTGCGATCCACGCAAAGCTGCATATACCATTCAATATCCAAGTGGGATCTAAAGCATTCCTGTTGTATTTCATTTAACGAAGAAACAGCGTTTTACAATACAAATACCACTTCATTTTTGGCTGCTGAAAATTTATTGCGCAATTTACATCCAGGGGTTATTTAAGCGTTGTTCTGCTGGTTGCTGACAAAAATAAACCGTCCTTTTTCACGCCCAAATATATATATATTTTTTTGGTAGCCCCTAAATTCACAAGGAGCAAAGGCTAATTACAACTGTAAATCTCTTGTTGTGTGGCGTTAGGAAAACACGCAATTGTTATACGCTACAAAGCTATAGTTTTTTTTGTTGTGCGGCCATTCTTTGGCGCAATGTACATCCAGGGGTTAATTAAGCGTTGTTTTGCTTGGTGTGCTGACAAAAATTAAACCGTCTTTTTCAAAACGCCCAAATATATATTATTTTTTTTTTGGTTCGTAATTCAAAGCAAAGGTTTAATTAAACTGTAATCTCTTGTTGTGTGGGTAGGAGGGGGAGAGAAACAGCATTGTAACACGCTACTAGTTTTGTGCGGTCTCAATTCTTTGGCGCAATTTACATCCAGGGGTTAAATTAAGCGTTGTTTTGACTGGTGTTGTGTGCTGACAAAAATAAACCGTTCCTTTTTCAAACGGCAATATATATATATTTTTTGGCAGCTAATTCACAGCAAAAGGCTAATTACAAACTGTATCTCTTGTTGTGTGGCGTAGGAAAACACGCCAATTGTAACACTCGCTCTACTAGTCTGTTTGTCGTGCGGCTCAATTCTTTGGCGCAATTTACATCCAGGGGTTAATTAAGCGTTGTTTTTGCTAGGTCTTGTGCTTGACAAAAACTATAAACCGTTTTTTCAACGCAAAATATATTATATTTTTTTGGGTAGCCTAATTCACAAGCAAAGGCTATTACAACTGTATTCTTTGTTGGTGTGGCGTAGGGGGAAACAGCAATTGTAAACGCTACTAGTTTGTGCGGCTCATTCTTTGCGCATTTACATCAGGGGTTAATTAAGCGTTGTTTTGTGGGTGTGCTGCAAAAATAAACCCTCTTTTTCACCGCCAAATATATTTTTTTTTTTTTTTGGTAGCCTAATTCACAAGCAAAAGGCAAAATTACAACTGTATCTCTTGTTGTGTGGCGTTAGGAAAACACGCAATTGTAACACGCTACAAAGCTACTAGTTTGTGCTGGCTCAATTCTTTGGCGCAATTTACATCGGGGTTAATTAAGCGTTGTTTTGCTGCGTGTGCTGACAAAAATAAACCGTTTTTTCAACGCCAAATATATATATTTTTTTTTGGTAGCTAATTCACAAGAAAGGCTAATTACAATGTATCTCTTGTTGTTTGTGGCGTGGAAGAAAACACGCAATTGTACAGCTACTAGTTTGTTGCGGGCTCCTTCTTTGGCACAATTTACATCCAGGGGTTAATTAAGCGTTGTTTTGTGGTGTGCTGACAAAAAATTATAACCCGTCTTTTTCAACGCCAAATATATATATTTTTTTTTTGGTAGCTAATTCACAGCAAAGGTTAATTAAACTGTATCCTTTGTTGTGTGGCGTAGAAAACACGCCAATTGTAACACGCTACAAAGACTACTAGTTTGTGCGGCTCAATTCTTTGGCGCATATAAATCCAGGGGTTTATTAGCGTTGTTTTGTGGTTGTGCTGACAAAAAATAAACCGTTTTTTGCAACGCCAAATATATATATTTTTTTTTGGTAGCTAATTCACAAGCAAAGGCTAATTACAACTGTATCTTTGTTGTGTGGCGTTAGAAAGGAAAACACGCAATGTAAACGCTACTAGTTTGTGGGCTCATTCTTTGGCGCAATTTACATCCAGGGTTAATTAAGCGTTATTTTGCTGGTCTGTTGCTGACAAAAATAAACGTCCTTTTTCCAACACCGAAATATATACATTTTTCTTGTAGCATAATTCACAAGCGAAAGTTAATTAGCCTGTTTGTGCTTATACATTTAGTTACAAACAACAGTGCTTGTAAACGACACATACAAGGTAAATTTTTCCTGGCCATTTGTGGGTGGGGGGAGGCGGCAAATTATATCCAAGGGTTTTACCAAAGCTTGTTACTGGGTTCATTTGGAGTCAAAAACAGGGTGTATATTATCATATTACGATAAGCTTCATCAAACGTGGGTCTGTTACATTTTTTAGAACAAACAGTATGTCAGACGAGAGGTGGCAGGCTCTGCAACTGCGGAGTGGCGAGTGGACACAAACATTTCTGAAACGGGCCAGGTGCAGCACAGCAAGGGGACCGTCGCAGCAGGGGTCAATCGGTTGAGGCCACAACTGCGCTTGTCATCTGGCGGCCGTGTGTTTGTTCAGAACCCAAGGGTTCTTGATTGGTTGACTAGGTCATCCTCTTCTCCCAGATGACATCTGACCAACCCCAGCCAAGAGTCGGAGGGGAACCTCAGACACAAACACTTAGTTGGCATGGCCCGGGGGAGCGGGTGTCGCGGCCCCTCACCTGTCCTCAGCCCACCTCTGTCCCATCTCAGTTTCCCTCAGCAGGGATTACTATGTGGGTCTTGGGGCTCAGCGCCACTATATAGCGAGGATTGAACAATTTGAGGAGGGCAGTCAGCACTACGTGGGCAGCGAAGAAATGGGGCCAATATCCCCAGCTTCTTGCAGTAGGGGCAAAAGTATAGAAGTGGAGAGTGGCAGGGAGGTTATGTTGGTGAGAGGTCAAGCCTCGGCTTACCAAAAGGACCGGTGATGAGGGACAGTAGTGACCGATGAAAACACAAATAGATGATGATGTAGCCGACCGCACTTGGGAAGCCGGGGTGAAGCCAGGGCTTCATCATCAGTCAGGAGAAGGAAGAGGGCGGTCAGCTTGCTGCGGTCAGGCAGCGGCGCAGCAGCAAAGTGGGTTGTGTGGCCGTTGAGGGTCAGCAGGGGGGGGGGTTTAGCAGCAGTGTGAGGTCGGGAGCCAAGCTGGCCACGGGTTAGGGAAGATAAACCCGCTCGCAGGTCCAAGACAGTTGCGCACAGGGGGGCTCAGCGATGTACGGCGGCAGCGTCGGCCAAGTAGTCACTCAGTGCGGAAGCAGGGTTGGCGGTTATTAATTAATTAAAATTTTTATTTATTAAAATCAGCTACTCGGCGGATTGTGGGCAGAGGCAGTTCTTTGCTTAGACACGGAGGGAGCCGAATATGGGTATTTGTAGAATTCTGTGGGCAGAAATGAAGCGTGGCCAGGGAGCTACGTTGGACAACGGCCCTGCATCAACACATGCAGCGTCACCTCCGGTTTGGCCTGGGGAGAAAACGTTGGCTCATGTGGTGGTCCAACCTGCCGCGCTGCAAAGAGCAGCAGCGGCCAGTGGAACGCATCATGCCATTTTCAGCCAGTCAAGGCTCCACCACCTCTGCAAGGAAGGGCAGTGGTTTCTCTTTGACATCCTCTCCGGGTCAGATGCTCCTGCTCCTCGCTACTCATGGGCCAGCAGTGTTTCAGGAGAGGGCGATTGTAAAGAGACAACAGTATGCGTTCCAAAACCATCCTAAGGTGTGCAGCAGCTGACCGTGTGCTCTGTCCAAGTTGTGGTACTTGCAGTCCCTCCCTTTCCAAATGGTGGACCCTCTGACACCATTCAGAGAACTATGGCTTGTGCCAGAGTCCGAGATGGGGAGAGTTCCAAGCCGTAATAATTTCTTCCAGTAAAGGGCAGATACCAGGCACTTCATAAAATATGTAGAACAGAAAGTGGGTCAGTCCTTGAGCTTATCGGTTTGTACCCAGGTACACGGCAGCGCGGACGTTGGAGCTTGTATAATACGGTTAGGGCAGTACATGACCTTACGGCCCACTGGTGTGAATGTGCTTCCTGCCCAGGCCACTCCAACAACTTGGACGGAGATGCAGCTTTCTCCTCACGTTGTCAAACTGCTGCCTGCTCCTTGCGCCAATGGCCCGCTCCTCCACTCCACCACCACCACATCTCAGGCCTCCACAAGTAGTTACGTGGCTCCATCATACCCACAGTGTTAGGGCGCTGCGGTGTTCACGCAGTTCTACACCTAGCTTGCCTCGGCGGGAACGATAAGTACACAGGGGGAGGAAACTGCTCCGCGTCATGCAGCAAGGAAATCGATGTGTGGCTTTTCCGCGCCAACTGCAAATCGGATCCATTGGTGACGGACAATGGGAGGAACATGGTGGTCCGCGCTGCATCCGTGGAGGGATGGTTCCATGCGCCCTGCATGGCGCACGTGTTTCAATCTGGTTTGTAAAAAGTTCCTGAAGGGTCTTCCACCGATCATCAGAACATTCTGGAAAAATGGCCAGGAAAACTGTGCATGTCACTTTATTCCATTTGATACAAAGCCAGGAACACCCTCCTCGAGTTGCTCAAGCGCAGACCGGCCTCCCCCAACACGCTCTGATATGCGATGTTTCCACCCGCTGGAAAATTCCAGCCTGCACCATGTTGGACCGACTGTCTGTAATGGACAGAGAAAGCCATTACGAGTTGTTTGATGATCCAGGCAGACAGAGTACTCCCCTGTGTAACTTTGATGTCAGCCAGGGCAGCTCATGCGTGGCCCTGCCGTTTGTTGGGCCCAATTCGAGGTGAGGCCCACGGTTATTATGTCAGCGCCAGGAATCTACGGGATGAAATAACGTCATTCCACTGTTTCATGTCTGGAACAGATGCTGATAAAATCTGTCTGGGCAGGGGACTGGAGATGTGGCGACTACCTCTCGTGGCCACATGAGTCCGGTGGGGACTGTAGGGGAGGAGGAGGAGGAGGGAGGACCTTTTTTTTTGGAGCAGTAAGCATTGTCTGGTGAAATGAGTGGATTTTCTGCCCAGGTGACAAGAGAGGAGGAGCAGGAGCGAGCTGGAGGAGGTGGATGGAGATGAGGAGACGAGGCAGTGACTCCCCAAGCACGTGGCAAGAGTTTACAGTGGAAATGGTGGCAGGGAAGCCCCTCGGGGAGTCACTTGTGCAGATGTCCCGCAGCATGCTTATTGCCTGGCTAGTGACTGGCCGAAATAGTCAGCCTCGGCCAGAGGGATGACTTCTGGCTCTCCACCCAATTGGACCCTCGCCTACCGGTCCAAAATGAGGTGCTTTTTCCCAGCTATTGGAAGAGGGAAGACAAACTAAATACATTAGGGAAATCCTCCGTAATCAGTGCCGCTGCTATGTGCGGCTCGTCCCTCCTCTGACAGGTCTTGACGGGGGGTGTCCTCAGCGCTCACGTTACTACTGCCGCGGCTGTGGGGGGAAGGTGGGGGGTTAGGAGCAGTACCAGCTGCCATCCAGCCAGAACTAAGTCTGGGAGTCACTAATGAGCAGCCTCCTTCACCCGCTAGTGAGGAGGGCAGTCACCAGCAGCAGCAGCAGCAGGACATGGAGCATTCCCTGAACCAAACAGGTTGTGGCCTACTTGGGACAGGCCCTTGCCACCCAGTTAGAAGATCCGCTGGACTATGGGCGACCAAATGGATGTGTGGCCGCAACTTGCCGAGGTTTGCAGTGGAGAAGCTGTCCTGCCCGGCCAAGTAGTGTTGGCAACCAGAGCGGGTGTTTCAGTGCGGCGGGGGCCATCGTTACCCAGGAGAACCCGCTTGTCCACGGGAAAAAATGTTGAACGACTGACCTTTGTCAAAGATGGAATCAGGATGGATCGGCCAGGATTTTCCACCACCAATGCCTCTTCTTAGGCGTCAGGTCTGGGTTCAAACTACCTGCCTCAGCCATATTCTGATGCCGCCACCGCCTGATGCCACCACATCTGCTGATAGTTTCTCCATCTGCTACCACCGTCGCTTTACCAGGGATGGTATTGCACCACCTCAAACACTCTGTCATTGTGCCCACTCATGTGCTAGCTGCTGCTGCTGTGCTGTTGCCGTGACTCCACACTGTGGCATATGTGCCACTCTGCGGGACTGGTACTGTTTTGCCACTCCAGAATGTCATGTGCACTCTCTGGCCTCATGCTGTTGCTCTGTCATCACTCCCTCTCTTCCATTGTGCCACTGCCTGACATCATGCTTGCTGCCGCCGTGACCTCCGCTCTCAGTCATTGTGCGCTCTGTGGCCTAATACTATTTTATGCCACCCTGCAGAATGTCATTGTGCACTCTCTGACCTCATTCTGCTGCTGTGACTCCTGTCGTGCCCTCCACACTTGGTCATTTTGTGCACTGTCTGACTCATGCTGCTGCCGTCGCGCTGCTGCCGTGCCCTACACTTGGCCTATCCTGTTTTTGCCACCTCCGAATTTGTCAATGTGCCATGTGTCTGACCTCATGCTGCTGCGTGGCTTGCTTGCCGTGCCCTCCACACTGTGGTCATCTGTGCCACTGGTCTGCCCTTATGCTGCTGCTGTTGCTCTGCGTGCCCTCACACTGTGTCATTGTTCCCACTCTTTGGCTACTCCTTTTTGCCACTCCAGTATTTGTCATTGTGCACTGCCTGACCTCATACTGCTGCCGTGTGACCGCCACTGTGTGATCCTGTGCCACTCTGGCCCTAATACTGTTTTTCCACCTCCATAATGTCATTGTGCCACTTGTCTGACTTCATTTCTGCTGCTGCCGTGACTTCCAACGGTAATCATTGTGCCACTCTGTGGCCTAATACTGTTTGCCGCCTCCATATTGTCATTGTGCCACTGGCCTGACCTCATACTGTGCCGCTGTGACCTCCACTGTGTGGATTGTGCCACTCTGTGCCCTAATTATGTTTTTCCACTCCCATTAATGTCATTGTGCCACTGTCTTTCTTGACCTCATATGCTGCCGCCGTGACCTCCACACTGTTTTCATTGTGCCACTCTGTGGCCTTATTACTGTTTTGCGCCTCCTAAGTCATTTGATGCCACTGAAGCTGACCTAATTACTTGCTGCGCCGTGACCACCACACTTGGGATTGTGCCACTTGGGCCTAATACTGTCTTGCCGCCTCCATAATATATTGTGCCACTGTCTGCCTCATTACTGCTGCCGCGCCCTCGTGACCTCCCACACTGTTGTGAATAGTGCCACTCTGGGGCCTATACTGTCTTGCCGCCTACATAATGTCATTTGTATTTTGCCCCCCAAACTGTCTGTCTCATATGCTGCTTTGCGTGACCTCCACACGGAATATTCATTGTGCACTCTGTGGCACTAATACTGTTTTGGCCGCCCTCCTTAATGTCATTGTGCCACTGTGACCTTCATAACTGCGGCCGCCGGTGTACCTCCCACACTGTGTGATTTTTGTGCCACTCTGTGGGCTTAATACTGTTTTTCGCCTCCATAAATGTCATTGTGCCATGCTCTGACCTATACGCTGCCGCCGTGACCTCCACAACGGTCTCATTGTGGCCACTCTGTGGCCCTAATAACTGTTTTTGCCACCTCCAAGAATGCCATTTGATGCACTGTGACCCTCATACTTGTGCGCCGTGACCTTCACACTGTGTGATTGGTGCCACCTCTGTGGCCTAATACTGGGTTTGCCACCTCCAGAATGCCATTGTGCCACTGTAAGACCTCATACTGCTGCCGCCGTGACCTACACACTGTGTGATGTGCACTCTGTGCCCCCTAATACTGTTTTTCCGCCTCCTAATGTCCTTGTGCCACTGACTGCCCTCATACTGCTGCCGCCGTGACCTCCACACCTGTATCATGTGCCACTCTGTGGGCCTAATACTGTTTTGCCGCCTCCATAATGGTCATTGTGCCACACTGCCTGGACCTATAGTGCCTGCCGCCGTGACCTCCACACTGTGTGATTGTGCACTCTGTGGCCTATACTGTTTTGCCACCTCCAGAATGCCTTGTGCCACTGTTGACCTCAGACACTGCCTGCCACCGTGACCTCCACACTGTGTGATTGTGCCACTCTGTGGCCCTAATACTGGTTTTGCCGCCTCCTGAATGTCATTGTGCCATGCCTGACCTCATGCTGCTGCTCCAGGACCTCCACACTGTGTGGATTGTTGCCACTATGTGGCTATATACTGTTTGCCGCCTCCAGTATGACAGTGTGCCACTGCTACTCATGCTGCTGTGGCTGCGCACGTCACCTCCACACTTGGCACTAATGTTGCACCCTGAGCTCTAGCTTGTTTTTTTCCAGCTTTCGCTAGCATGACTTTATTCAGGATACATTCCCGCTTGAGTTTTTGGTCAGTTTTGCACTCTTAAGTGCCCAGGGAATTTTATAGTGAAGTGGATTTCTAAGAGCGGCGGGCAGTTCATGTGCGTGTCATACTAAAAACACAAATTGTGATGAAGACCAATACCAAGCTCCCTCTGCATATTTAAGCATGGCCACAACGTTTACAGCACCCTGCAGGCTATGGGCCGGCCTGGAAATGCTGTTTTTTTAACGTGATTCGTGCCGAAGTAATTCGGGACCGAGAAACTAATTTTGTCGTGAAAATTCGGCGGAAGTGACCGCCGTGAACCGAATTTTTGAGATAATTCGGCCATCTCTAAATATAACCTAGGAGAAGTTATTGACCAATCAAATTCAAAGCGGGACTGTTCAGGAATACAGTAAAAATGCAGGGAAAGGAGAAAAAAGGAGTGATTGGGTGAAGCTAGAAGAGGGCGTGGCAATCCTGGCAATTAGAATAGGTAGCGGACAGGGACACCTTATTTTAACTATGGAGAACTATTGGACCAATCAAAATTCAAAAGACGGGACATTTGAAAAATACAGTATAAAATGCAGAAAAAGAGCTGATTGGTTGAGGCTAGTGGGGGCTTGGCTATCTCGGCCAATCAGAGCGTGAGCAATGAAATCTCGGCTCTCAGCGGCGTGCGGCATGGAGTATGAATAAAAAAATCATTTTTATTAGGTGTAAAATATGATCTGAAAAAGAGCTCTAACTTCTATAAAACATAAAATCAATCAAATCCCTAACAAGTGTTTGTCGCCGAAACCGCGCTACACATCAGGAATTGCGATAGAGAGAATTGCTGGGAAATACAGTAATTCAAATGTTTAAGCTCTTTCATTTGGTCGGGCCAAAAAAACACCAATCAGAATAGGAGCGGACAGTGACCCATTATAAGCTATGGAGAAGTAAGGTCTAGTTGTTGAGCGGATTGCGTTTGGCTATCGAGATCGATCGATAGTCGATAGTCGGCCGCTATCGATAGGTTTTTCGATAGTGAGGTCGATTATGAGCGATGGACATTAAAGATATGGGGTGAGACAACACACCTTCTGATTACACCCAAAACAAGGCTTGCGAGAAGCTGAAATTAACAATCCACAACAGTCAAATGGATACGTGCTACATCTTAGGCAACACATATAGGTTATAAAAGTCACGAAAAAAAGTCACCGACCATTTTACTATCCCTGTCTTGTACCCACAGCCTGACCCTTAAAACCTGCATACCCACAAATTAAAAAGTGCTGAAGGCAGTATTGATTTGGAACCCTCAATTTGTTTTTTTTAACTTGAACTGGACAATTGAATATCCCTTGTCCTGGGCCACAGCATGGGGCCCCCAATCCTGCATGACCCCCACATTTAAAAAAAGTGCCGGAAAAAAAGGAGTCTTTCTACCACCATTCTTGTTGAACTGGACATTGACTATACCTGTCCTGGGCCACAGCATGAGCCCCAATCCTGCATGACCCCCACATTTAAAAAGTGCCGGAAAAAAGGAGTCTTTCAACCACCATTTTAGTTTAAACTGGACATTGACTATACCTGTCCTGGGCCACAGCATGAGCCCCAAACCTGCATGACCCCCACATTTAAAAAGTGCCGGAAAAAGGAGTCTTTCAACCACCATTTTAGTTGAACTGGACATTGACTATACCTGTCCTGGGCCACAGCATGACCCAGGGCCGGAGTTACAGTGGGGGGCGTGAGAGCCCAGGCTGGCGTCCGTCATCTATTAACACGCAGGTTAAAATGCCCTGATGACGCAGCAACGAAACTGTCGTGCTGAAGCAGAGTGCGGAAGCGGAAGTGTGAGAACTCCAGCCTTCCTCAGTACACAGTCAATACCTGGGTAGCGCTTGTCCCTCCGTATGAGTGTGGACCAATTGAGCTTCACTTGGAAATACTGGTGGTTAACGCCTCTGTTACACCAGGTGCCCTTTATCTTGGCATTCTTTTCTCATTTTACTCAACGTGCTGGAGGAAATGGTCTCTGTACTTTGTTCTCTGTCTGTGCTCCATACTCCATGTTCTCTGAATAACCTACATCTGGTCAAGTTTTCCTGTACCTCCCTTGTACAATTCAGAGGAATTTTTTTTAACAGCTATTTTGTACATGCAAGTTTTTTAGTACTTTAATTCTAGAAAACACATTTTTTAAAATAGGATGGAATCCCACCATGTCTTTGTTTCTCTTTTTTTCATTGTATTAAATGGGTTGTCTCAATACAGGGATTGATAGCTATGTTAAAGATCTTGCAAAAACAAGTCATTTTGCAATATGTGTCCATTAACAGTGTCCTACCTATTCCTGTTTCTGACAGCACCATCACCCTTGAGCCACTCTTGATAATTGTGAAGAACAAATGCTTGTTAGAAACAAAATTTTTAGAATAGGACCTGTAGTATAGCTGCATGTCACAGCAAAATGCCCCCAAAAATTCAAAGCATGACCCTTGAGCCACTTTGGACAATTGTGAAGAACAAATGTCTGTTAGAAACAACATTTTTTTAGAATAGGACCTGTAGTATAGCTGCATGTCACAGCAAAATGCCTCCAAAAATTCAAAGCATGACCCTTGAGCCACTTTGGACAATTGTGAAGAACAAATGTCTGTTAGAAACAACATTTTTTAGAATAGGACATGTAGTATAGCTGCATGTCACAGCAAAATGCCCCCAAAAATTCAAAGCATGACCCTTGAGCCACTTTGGACAATTGTGAAGAACAAATGTCTGTTAGAAACAACATTTTTAGAATAGGACCTCTAGTATAGCTGCATGTCACAGCAAAATGCCCCCAAAAATTCAAATCATGATCCATGAGCCACTTTTGACAATTGTGAAGAACAAATGTATATTAGAAACAACAAATTTTTTTGAATAGGACCTGTAGTATTGCTGCATTACACATCAAAATGCCCCCAAAAATTCAAAGCATGACCCTTGAGCCACTTTGGTCAATTGTGAAGAACAAATGTCTGTTAGAAACAACATTTTTGTCACGGTTCACGCCACGGTCCCTGCTATGGACTCGCAGCGTGCCCGTGTCGGTTGTGTCCCGGCCGCTGCTGCGACATCCCCTGGTGTCCCTGGCTCTTTTCACACACCTGTCCTGGCTCCTTCACTCCGAGGCCTCACCCCCACCCC
>JAODAL010057171.1:0-22836 GCA_025379985.1 Phyllomedusa bahiana
GAGAATTGGAAACGTAAATTTCGGCGTGTATCTCGCTCGTATTAGAGCGCAAATACGCCACAAAATGCATGCTGAAATTAGCCCATGTGAACATACCCTAAGGTCAGGACTCTCTATTGGCTATTTCAAAGGCGAAATCTTCTCAATTTTTGAATGTTTTGTTTCTTTACTTAAGTACGTTGGGTACTGTCTTCTTGTCTCTTCACCTTGAAGACATGGACTGCTGTCCTTATATTCGCCTGTAAAATGTTTTGATATACTTTTGAATTCAATGTCCCCTTAAAGGGGTTGTCTCACTACAGTGTTTAGCTTTCAACATGTAGGGAACCGTAAATTAAGATGGTTTTCAAAACATATTGCTTTGTATATTTTGTTTATTTTTCTTTGTTGAGGAGATAAAAGTGATTTTATCAACTCTGAGTGCACTGAGGTTTTTTCTATGTTACCAACCTGCTCTGCTCTCCCCTGCTGTTTATCTTATCGTGATAGCAGGGATTACATCATCAGACAGGTCTGTCATCACACAAAACTGTTGGCATCTTGAGAGTTTGAGTGTAATCTGATCTAACAAAGAAGACTAATTATAATTAGTTTTGTTTACTTTGGCTCTGAAGCTTCTCTGGTCTTTAGATAAACATCTCCTGCTCTCATGTGAGAGTAATTAGCAGACCTTTGGAGCTCATATGCTAATCAACCAGGAAGAGTAATCAACCAGGAAGAGACAGATTGCATGAATGAAAGCTGTTTTTGACTCTGTGAAATAGCATGGTGAGATATCCCCTTTAATGATCACAAGGTGTCCAAGCCCTAAAATGTCGCAGCAATCTTTAATCATGGTGCATCTTCCACCATGTGTCACACACCTGTTCCCTTAGTGCCATATTCTTTCAGTTTGCTGCAGTGGCTTCATATCCAAAGTCACTGCTGCTACCTTCTATGTCCTGGTTATAGAAGTATCATTCAGACTATTATCATCCTTCTTGGACTACTCTCCTGCTATTTGCCCTGCTGTTCAGCTCGTTTTCAGGTTTTCAAGACCTTTGCCTTTACTGACTTGGAATGTCTATAAAATTTATCAAATTTCTTGACACCTGCCTGATCAATTACATCTACTCTTTAGGGTGCTTTCACACAGTGCGTTTTTGACGCATTTTTTGATGTGTTTTTTGTGCAGTAATGTAAAGCATTAATTGCTGTGCCTTCCTGCAAAAAAACCACATCAAAAAAGTGTCAAAAACGCATCAAAACCACATAAAAAATGCTTCAAAAACACGTCAAAAATGTGAAAGCACCCTTACTCCTACAGAATTGCATTTACTTATTTCAGCTGCTGCTATTAGAAACTGCTCAGAGGGTAGTTACCTAGATGTTCCCTGCAGCCTGTTTCTGTTAATGAGAGTTAATGAATGAATAGAATGAGGCCCCTTAGACTCTACTTTTCAATTTAGCTCTAAGCCAAAGCTGAACACAACTCAGTGGATTAAATTCCATTTCTAGATAGACTTTGTGTCACCATGTGTCACAGTTGGCATGAAGTTATGATATTGGTATGTCTCCAAAATAGTGTTGTGCAATTATGCTAATTCAGTAATCAGACTATGTAACTGGAGTAATTAATTCATAGGTAAACTCACTTTTTCCACCTGCTCTATGGATGTTGACTCAATATGCTCAATAAAATTAATTAATGGTGGTATCTTTTAGTTTATTAGTAAGTTAGATCAGACCACATTTTATTAGTAATCAATAAAAAGAGCCAGGTGATTCCTAAGGGTCACTTACTTTTTTCGAACTGTATTTATTTTAACTACACAAAACAAACTAAAAAATGTGTATTTATTTTATCATTCTAATTAATTTCTTCCTCAAACTCACCATAATGTCTCTTCTCTCTTTGTTCTTTTGTCTATCATCTGTTCTTTTTTCTCTTTAATATCTCTTCTCCTTACATTGCATTGAGGGTACAATGGATATGGTCATGACACAGAGACATAATTACAGCTGTTTTGTGAAGGCCTCAGAGTTTTGTCACAGAACATTGGTGATCAAACAACAGCATGAAAACCAAGGAACACACCAGACAGCTCAGGGAAAAAGTTGTGGCATTGCAGGGTTAGGTTATAAAAAAAAATAGCTCAACCTCTGAACATCTCATGGAGCACTGATCATTCCATCATCTGTAAATAGAAGCAGTATGGCACGAGTGCTAGTCTACAAAGACATGGCTGTCCACCTAAGCTGACAGACCAGACAAGAGGCTCAGGTTTACTCTGGAGATGCCGCAGAAACCCATATCTCAGGTGAGAGAATCTGTCGACAAGACAACTGTTAGTCATGTACTAAACAAATCTGGCCTTCATGGAAAAGTGGCAAGAAGAAAACCTTTGGGAAAGCAAGCCATAAGTCCCATTTGCAGTTTGAAAAAAGCTATGTAGGGGGCACGGCAATCATGTGGAAGGAGGTGCTCTGGTCATATGACAAACGCTATGTGTGGAGAAAACCAACACTGCACATAACCCTGAACACAGCATCCCCACCATGAAGCATGGTGTTGGCATTATCACACTGTGGGGATTCTTCGCTACATCAGTGACTGGAAAGCTGGTCAGAGTTGATAGGAAGATGGATGGAGCTAAATACAGGGCAATCCTGAAAGTAAACCTGTTAGAGGCTGCAAAAGATTTGATACTAGGTTATGGCACACTTGCTTCTAAAATCTGGCAATTTTCAGCCTCTTCTGCCAGAAATCAGTACAGCTTATTCATTAGCAGGTTTTGGCCCTGCTCACCTGTGGCTGGACTCACCATCCTTTATTCATAGGTTTCAATCTATAATTATAGGTTAATCAGCCGTGAAGGGCAGGGCTAGCCACAGGTGGGCAGGACTCAGACTCAAACTGGCCCACCGGGGAGTGGATTAAACCCATGGCCTCAAGTTCCATCAGCAGCAGGTCTGGGTGGTATGTCGATGTGCAGGCCCAGACCCACCACATCTTCTCAATGGTGGAACAGAGAGCCAATAGTTACCGGCTCTCTGCGCCGCACATTGAGTACACCTGTGGGCCTTTGGCTTCCTGGACTTGGGGGGCTATAACTGGAACAGCAGAAATGATAGGCAGAGGGAGAGGTGGGTGGGATTACGAGATGTCTTGACAATCCTGAGAAATTACTTGGAATTGGGAATCCCCAGCTTCAACAACAGAAGCGATAGGCAGGGGAACAAAGTGGGTGGGATTGCACCAGACAGGGAGGCTCAAGGCAACATGAGTGACATTACTCGCTCCAATGGACAACCTCACCCATTTTCCAATTCAATGCAGGAGCATGAAGCTGAAGCCATGAGAGACCCAGGAGAACTGTGGCAGAGGTACTAGGCAGAACGTAGAACAAGATCTTCTCCTTTTGGGAATTCCCAATCTGTAGGGTCAAAGGCTTGGTACAGAAGAGAAAAGGTTCTTTCAGAATCTCCCTATTGATGGAAGAAAAAAGAAGCAGTTTTCCTAGATGGGAGACAGGCAGGCAATACTTGGAAACCAGAGTGGGATGGATAAAGTTCTCAGAGGAACCGGAGTCCAAGAGGGCAGGAACTTAAAACTTAGAACCAGAGTCAAACCTGAGAGTGACCAGTGTGGTCAGACAAGGAACTGATATGTCTTCACCCAGGTTAGCCTCACCCACAAGACCATAGCACTGCGGTTTATGAGGAGCAGTTGAGTGAACTGGGCAGTTTTTCAGGAAATCCTCAGCACTGCTGCAGTATATTGAGAAAACACACGTGATAGGTGTGGGAGCTTTTAAGACAGAAGCATGGCAAGGAGGCTTGCGAGGCTGTGAAGATTTGGACTGTTGGCAAAGGTCTAAGTAGCTCTTAATTCTGATGGCTAGAGTGATGAGGTTGTTTAGAGTGGCTGGTAGGTCACGACCGGCCAGTTCATCCTTCATTCGCCCGGCAAGGCCCCCCCAGAAGGCTGCCACCAGGGCTATGTTATTCGAGGCAAGCTCAGAGGCCAATATACAGAACTGGATAGTGTATTGGCCCACCATGGAGTCGCCTTTTCTGAAGCAGAGCAAAGAAGATGCAGCAGAGGTGTTGCACCCAGGCTGTTCAAAGAATTTCAAAGAAATTTGCCAATAGGCTGATAATGAAATCCACCTCAAAGGACCTCAAGGAGGATGGTGCACTGATTAGTAAACCCACAACATGTCTTGGGATCACTGTAGTAATGAGAAGGCAGAGACAGATGCAGGCTGGCACTAGCAATGGCAACGGGAGGTGGAGATACTACAGGCACAGGTGCTGATGCTGATATAAGTTCATCAAGATGTGCAGTAACAGACTATTGATTCTGAAAAAGTTGCTCCAGATGAATACCATGACGGGATTCAATGGCTGCCATGTGCTGGATGTCAGGCAAGGTCACATCAGCGCGGATTCATGTTATGATCCAGGGGTCAGTTTGTACTGACAAAATGGACACTGGGTATATGTGGATCCTGTGGGTCACCACGAGCAATGATGGCATAGATGCAGACCATGCCAGGGAGTGTGGTCTAAGGGGCCCCCGGTCTTATCTGTGGGGAACCCCGAGGTCGCTTCCCCTGTAGTTGCTATTCACGGTGACAGCTGAAGTGTTGGACGTAGGACTGAGGGCACGAACAGAGGTGACTGGTGACAAGCAGGTGCAACCATAGACTAGTAGCAGAGTCACAGACAGATAGCAGACTGGCATGGCAGCAGGAGATAGCGGAATGGGCAGTTCCACTGGTAGCAGGCCGTACACTCATGATAGAATGTCAGTAAATGCAGGTCAGGATCAACGTAGATTAATCACCAAATATCAACAAACTGACCTAGAACAGAAACAGAAAGTTCCTTAAATCCCAGGTGATAAGTAACCATTGGCCGGGTAATTAAGGGACTATTAAATCTAAGCAAGCTGCCTTTCGCGCCCTAGAGAGGACACGTGCATATGCAGGACGCCGGTAAGATCACAGACCTGAGGAGCTGTAAGGACAGGTGAGTTAACAGCAGAAGTGGACACAGCAGCAGATGTTGGGACCAGGGACGCAGCAGGGAAATGGACATGCCCGCGGTCTGTAACGGGGGCCGTGGTATGGAGCGTGACAGCTGGCTCCCGGACTAAGCCGGGACTGTGTGGGGCTGTATACATACATGGGGCTATATGCCTACTTATCTACCTAAAGAGGGCATATATTCCTATCTATCTTGAGGGGGTTGTACAGTTGTCTACCTACAGGAGGCTGTATATATACCTACAGGGGACATACATTGAGGGGGTTGTACAGTTGTCTACCTACAGGAGGCTGTATATATACCTACAGGGGACATACATACTTATCTATCTTCCTACAGGGGGTATGCATACCTACCTATCTGTAGGGGATTGTATATCCATCTATGAGGGGCTACTATACCTGTCCACAGTGGGCCAGTATACCTACCTACTTAATGGAGGGCAACATTATTACTTACTTAATGAGGGGGTGCCCATACTAGAGATTGGAGTTGGTAGGGAAGTGCTGGAAAAGTAAGAAGTCTAAGTGTGTGGTAGATTCTGCAGGGGTTAGTTGTGTCCAGGAGACGTTGCCATGAGGGTCTGGTGTGGATGAAAAAGAAATAAAAAAGAACGACTCATAAGAGAAAAGAACGACTCATCAGATAAGACGTCTTCTGTGAGTCCCTGGATGTCAGGGGCTATTTTGCTTCTGTGTTGGATCACTGTTGTATTCACTGTCATGTGATGATGACTTAGTGACAAAGATGTGCGAGACAGTTAGACATATGTGTGATGAGACAGACAGCTGTGTTAGACAGACTGATGAGTAAAACAGACACGTGTGAGATATGCAGTGTCAGACTGGGGGGTCTGGGGCCCACAGGGGAGTTGATCTTAGGGGCCCACCCTACTGTACATGAAAATATTACCGGCCTCTCGGATATAAATGCGCCCATTTTACCACATAATACAGTGTGCAAAACAGAACTGTATGGTGTAGTACCCAATACCAAGTGAGTTATATCTGTCTCACATATCTGTTTGTCTCACACATTTGTCACAGTCTAACATATCATAGACACAGGGCTAAGTAGCTCCATCCATATCTCCCTCCACCCACATACAATATCCCCCTCCACGTTTCCCTTGGTCACGCACCTCACCACCTTCTAAAATAAATACCAGCAAGAAAGTAGAAGTGTAACTCCTATCACAGGGTCAAGTGTTCCCTCACTTTTACAAACAGGGACAAGTGTATGCTGCAACTATACTAACGCCGATATAACCTACAACACTGCTATATGGAGACCACATAGTGTACAGACACCAGCTCAGGTATAGCCTACAACACCGCCACATAGAGACCACACAGAGGTCAGACACCAGCTCAGGTATAGCCTACAACACCGCCACATAGAGACCACACAGAGGTCAGACACCAGCTCAGGTATAACTTACAACACCACTATATAGAGAACACATAGGGTCCAACACCAGCTCAGGTATAACCTACAACACCGCCAGATAGAGACCATATAGAGGTCAGACATCAGCTCAGGTCAGATCACATTACAGTGAATACAGCACTGATCCAGTATAGAAGTAAAATAACCACTGAAATCAGGGACTCACCGGAGACATCATATCTGATAAGTCGTTCTCTTCTCTCATGAGTCGTTCTTTTTCCCTTTTATTCCGCATCCGTTCCACACCGCCCTGATGACTTGTCCCGGCCACAACTCATCCCTGCAGAAATTACACACAAAAATCTTAGAATCTTCAATTTTCCAGCATCTCTTTACCTATTCCCACCTCTGTACAAACTTCCCAGGGGTGGGAGAGCGGGTACAAACCATACCTTAGAGGCCTAGTATCCTAAGGGGTTGGAAGGTGGGGAGAGAATTGACCCCTGGAGATTATGCTACAACTATGGGCTGCTCCCCTAACAATTATATTACCAGGTAGGTAGGCAAGACTCTAGGTAGGTAAGCAAATAGGCAAGGCCCCAGGTAGCTAGAAAGACCCTATTTAGATAGGTAGACCCCCTGGATAAGTTGGTAGGCCGGCCCCAGCAGGTTTGTGGGTAGGCCCAAGTAAGGTAGATAAGTAAGCTACGGGTGGGTAGGTAAATAGACCCCAGGTAGATAAGTAGGCCCCAGTTAGGTTGGCAGGCCCCAGTTAGGTTGGCTGTAGGTAGGTGTCGGTGAGTCTCAGTTATGTAGGCTGGAGGTAGTCAGGGCCCCCCTTAGATAGTATGCAGATAGTCAGGGTCCCCTTTATATAGTTGTCAGGTAGCCATGGCCCCCTTTAGTTAGTAGGCAGATAACCATTGCCCCCTTTAGATAGTAGGCAGGTAGCCAGGGCCCCCTTTAGATAGTAGGCAGGTAGTCAGGGTCCCCTTTAGTTATTAGTTATCAGAGACAGGATGCGGCGGCCGGGCGGGCCAGTCCGAGCCTGCAGTGCTCGTTGATTGAGAAGTCAGAAATGGTAATAATTCATTCCTGTCTTCTCAGTGGAGAGCTCAGCTATAGCTGACAGCCAGCTCTGCACCAACGCAGTTTCAGAACGTCTGTCCCTGTGAGAGTCACAGACCCATCCACAACCCCTGTGAGAGTCACAGACCCATCCACAACCCCTGTGAGAGTCACAGACCCATCCACAACCCCTGTGAGAGTCACAGACCCATCCAAAACCCCTGTGAGAGTCACAGACCCATCCACAACCCCTGTCAGTCACAGGCCCATCCACACCCCCTGTGACTGTACAGGCCCATCCACAACCCCTGTAAGCGTACAGACCCATCCATGAGCCCTGTGACTGTACAGACCCATCCACGAGCCCTGTGAGTGTACAGAGTCTGAAACGTTCACAGGGGGTTGTGGATGGGTCCGTACGCTCACAGGGGTTGTGGATGGGTCCGTATGCTCACAGGGGTTGTGGATGGGTCCTTACGCTCACAGGGGTTGTGGATGGGTCTGTGACTCTCACAGGGGTTGTGGATGGGTCCGTACGCTCACAGGGGTTGTGGATGGGTCCGTACACTCACAGGGGTTGTGGATGGGTCCGTACGTTCACAGGGGTTGTGGATGGGTCCGTACGCTCACAGGGGTTGTGGATGGGTCCGTACGCTCACAGGGGTTGTGAATGGGTCTGTGACTCTCACAGGGGTTGTGGATGGGTCCGTACGCTCACAGGGGTTGTGGATGGGTCCGTACGCTCACAAGGGTTGTGGATGGGTCCGTACACTCACAGGGGTTGTGGATGGGTCCGTACGCTCACAGGGGTTGTGGATGGGTCCGTACGCTCACAGGGGTTGTGGATGGGTCCGTACGCTCACAGGGGTTGTGGATGGGTCCGTACGCTCACAGGGGTTGTGGATGGGTCCGTACGCTCACAGGGGTTGTGGATGGGTCCGTACGCTCACAGGGGTTGTGGATGGGTCTGTGACTCTCACAGGGGTTGTGGATGGGTCCGTACGCTCACAGGGGTTGTGGATGGGTCCGTACGCTCACAGGGGTTGTGGATGGGTCCGTAACACTCACAGGGGTTGTGGATGGGTCTGTACGCTCACAGGGGTTGTGGATGGGTCTGTACACTCACAGGGGTTGTGGATGGGTCTGTACAGTCACAGGGGTTGTGGATGGGTCTGTACGCTCACAGGGGTTGTGGATGGGTCCGTACGCTCACAGGGGTTGTGGCTGGGTGCGTGACTCTCACAGGGGGTGTGGATGGGTCGGTACCCTCACAGGGGTTGTGGATGGGTCTGTACGCTCACAGGGGTTGTGGATGGGTCTGTACCCTCACAGGGGTACTGGATGGGTCTGGACGCTCACAGGGGTTGTGGATGGGTCTGTACAGTCACAGGGGTTGTGGATGGGTCTGTGACTCTCACAGGGGCTATGGATGGGTCTGTACACACAGCATACAGACCCATCCATAGCCCCTGTGAGAGTTACAGACCCATCCACAACCCCTGTGAGAGTCACAAACCCATCCACAACCCCTGTGAGCGTACAGACTCATCCACAACCCCTGTGACTGTACAGGCCCATCCACAACCTCTGTGAGTGTACAGTCTGAAACACTCACAGGGCTTGTGTAATACAATTCAGCCAGCCCAGGTCCCTTAACTGTATCAGTAACTTTAAATGTAGTGTGGGCCCAGGGAGGGAATGGAGGGGCCCACCGCTGCTGGTTATAACTTTCTGCTATCCCCCTTTTATATTTGGTGCTGCCTGCTGCCACCAGCCAAGTTTCTCCCCTTTAACTTTATGTGGGAGAAATGGTGGACGCACATGCAGGCAGCTGAGGAAGGCTCTGCTGCCAGTCCCCTACCAGGAGCCGCTGCCTTCTTCCCTGCTTCTTCCCTGCAATGACAGCCAGGCACACAGGGAGGAGGAGGAAGAACGTCCTGTGGCCTGCCGGGAATGTAAGAAGGAGGGGGAGGAGGAAGCACGTCCTGCACAGTCACCCGCCTGCCGAGCAGTGGGGAGGAGAACGCTGCATCCTTGCATAGAGAAGGCAAGGGCAAGATGAACGGACATCTAGCCACTTTCCTTCTCTAGTTGAAAAAGTGAATGTCACACAAACGAGCTCGGGGCTTCCCGGGGGATTCCCCGATTCCCCGGTGGGCCAGTCCGAGCCTGGAGATATGTTACTCACTTGGTAATGAAACTGCACAATACAGTTCTATTTAGCACACTGTACTATGTAGTAAAATGCATGCCTTTATGTCCAGTAAAATTAACAGGTAAAATGTTCATGTACAATAGCTGTAGGGTGGGCCCCTAAAATAAACCTCTCTGGTGGGTCCTGGTCACCCTCAGACCAACACTGGCAAGAATATCACCTGTACATACCCTGGAATAAAATCTGGCAGATCAGGCTGCAAACTGCCAGACTTAAATGCCATACCAACATTGAATGGTCTGAAACTGCTGCAAAGAGGGTAGAGACATTCCCCAGCAGACTGAAGCTATCATTGCAGCTAAAGGTGGTCCTAAAAAGTATTGACTCATGGAGCTGAATACATATGCACGCTACACTTTTCAGTTCTTTAGTTTGCAAAAATTTGGAAAAGCACATATTTTCTCTACACTTCACAAATAATTGCTACTTTGTGTTGCTTAATCACATAAAATATCAATAAAATACATTTAAATGAAAATGAGGAACAGTTCAAGGGGTATAATTACTTTTGCAACCCACTGTAATCCATTTATATGCAATATTACATTTCTATTGCAGTGGCCTTTACATCTCAAGAGAATGGCAACAGCTAACAATAATGAAACTGAATGTATGGAGATCAATAGATTGCTATGATACCTTTAACATGAAAAGGAGTTAGTTATTCACATGATCTTGCATGGGTCGGAAGTATATCTTGCTTTGTTTTTTCTATTTCTATACAAAGATTACTTTTGAAAGATGCAGTTGATAACCTCAGTCACCTGTCAAAAGTACATAATCTTCATATGCATAAAGCTTTAGACAGATAAAGTTATATGAGATTTTTGTTTATCTGTGGTGCCCATGCCTATTTTCAGAAAGAATGTCATAAAAAGTTTGTTCAAAAGTTTGGTTGGATAACTCATTCTCGGAATCTAGACGGACCCTAATGTGCATCATACTTTGTCATGCCGATAAAGCTGTTGGATTAAACAACACAATTTTCTATATTAATGGATGTAACAATAAAGTGTTATATCCTCTACAGTTATTTGCTGTATGCAATATTTTATTTTTTACTGTGTAGTTTGAGAAGAAGCTGAGAAATAGATTAGAGCATATAAGGAACAGAATTACAGCACCGCATGCAGCTAAAATTGAAAATAACACAATAAATGAATATTTAGAAAAATGCATTGTGGAATACAGAAGTGACTGAAGACTCGAGAAAGAAATCTCCTGAGTATATGAGGTGGAAGGTTATTACAAGGGAGACATGTTGTGTTTTGGGTCATGTTCAAAGTCATTCCAAAAATGAACCTTCTTAGTCATGATTATTAAGATGAATTTGGGCTGACTGGCAAAACACTGATCCATTAGACAGTCTTGACCTTTTTATTCCCACAGTGTTCGCTGTCAAATGCCGATAATATAATGTTCAGAATATTCAATATTCCATTAAAATGGCAAGTTTACCCCAAAATTGGTTAAAGTTACTATAAATTCAACCCCTAATCCATCCTTTCCATTTGTGAAGTAGACACCTTTTTAAGGTATGTGGCCATATTTCTGTATATTTGTTTGCAGGACATATCACTAAGTAGTATAGCGTTAAAGAGAACCTGTCACATAGAATATGCCCGCTTTGCTGAGCACAGCACAAGCTAGTGACAGACATGCTGTTTCCAGTGCTGTGTCTCTTATTCTGTAAGGTGCTGTAGTTTTAGAGTATTTAGTGCTGAAATATGCAGTTTTCAGCCAGAAAAGAGTCATGAAAAGACTCTGGTTTTTTTCATACCCTGCCCAATTGAGTTTAGCCCCACCCACCTCACAACTGATTAAGCTATTACTTTGAATTGGTACAACCATGTGAATAACTGCCAGGTGGGCGAGGTTAGCCTTTGGTGGGTGGGGCTAACACCTGCTCATGAATAAGATTTGAGCATTAAATACAAACAATAGAAAAAACTACTCCTTTAAAACATACCTTTTAATAACACTAAATTAAAATATCTATCCGGGACACCACAAAGAAGGGGTAATACCCTAAACTGTCACCTACACCATGAACCCTGTAGTACCTATCACAACGGAGACACCGCCCCGATAAGGGCGACCCCGTGATTAACTCCTATACTGTATCCTATCTAACGTCCCGACTGTGTATATATTACTAGGTGAAGTCAGATGGAAAAATACAGCTTGATTAGCAATATATCTACATAAACGGCGCCAAGGTAGGTGCTAGTGGCACTAGAATAATAAATCAGACTATTCACAAAAGGAAACTGACAAAAATACCCTCAATAAGCCAAATTACAAGTAAAGGGGTATACAAAGAGTGCCAATACTTATCTGCGCCCTTCAACCCGAACTGGTAACTACGGTCAATAGGGCGATGTAACCCAGGCGCCAGAGTGGATAATACGCTAAATTAACCCCAAACGCGTTTCATCCCATTCCAGGGATTCCTCAGTGGGTCAAAAGATTAAGCAATTAACATCCATCTACAAAAAACAAAACAATAGAATTGGTAAAATACCATCCAAAGAAATTAAATCCATTCAAAAGTACAAACCAAGCCCAAAAAGACATATATACCTGAATTTCCAGTCTATTCTATCACAGGGATTCCAGTGGAAGTCTCAAAGAGGAGTTGGTATATCTCCAAATGATGGGAACTCACATGGTGATGTGAGTATACAGCGTCCCACAATATTGTCCCACAGAGGAGGGTATATATATCCACCCCCCAGGGGTACTCCTCCAACCAGAGAGGAGAGTAAACGCCCCCTATACACAATATCCAAACAGTGTACCCACGTTAAATCCGGCGTCTCAAAAAGTGTAGTGCGCATGTCCGCAAAGTAAACCTCGGCCGGCGCCGAATTCACTGAGTCCCACCGCGCATGCGCCAATCGGTGACGTCCACTAACACGAAGAGCGCACGCGTGGACACCTAAACATGGCGGCGCCCGCATCAACAGTATGTGCTACGACTGCGCCAAAAAAGCCCACAGATAGCTACGCGCATGCGCAATATCACGACTGCGCCGCGCAATGTGTTTAACATACCAGAAATGATATGTGAGCCACATACAAACAGCCGGATGGCAGATAGCGCAAAAATACAAACCCTAGGCCAGTACAGTTAACCAGAATGTGCTCGTGTCCATGTATAAGGACTCCCAAAAAAAAGGCAAGCAACAAAGGGCCATACCGAGACATGTATAATCATGAACGGAGTACACATGAAAAGATCTATGTTAGTATAAACTATAGGTATTAGGCATAAATAATCACAAAAAGGGAAATCAGTGTTTTAATGAGGGTTATATAAGTATAAAAATATCCACGAGGATGTCACAAGAAGCACATAAACGACAATGACTCATTTAGCCCCTTTGGAAATACACAATTGAGTTTATATATCCATTGTGTTTCACGTTGTAAAATGAGTCTGTCCCAATCACCCCCTCTCAAAGGGGGTTTTACTAAATCAATACCTCTGAATTGAATGGCGTCAGTCCTACCATCATGCTTTGCCCAGATGTGCCTCGCAATAGGTGTATCAAGTTGTTTCTTGATGTCACTAATGTGTTCACCGATTCTCCTCCTCACGTACTACTTGTACTACTTGCAAATCTCTCTGTAAAAAATCCAAATTCAAAAGAATAATGTCCAGAGCATATCGGTTAGAAATCATTTCAAAACGGGATCTAAAATCCATATCTTGGGAAAAAAGTGTAGGGCGCATAGATGAACGCATGCCTCTGGGAATTCTTTGAGCTTTATAATATTCTCTAAGTGTAACATAATGCAGTTCCAATGTAATTACCTTCTTGTAAAGAAATTCATCCTGTCTTTGTATGTCGATTATAGATGGGGTGTTCAAAAAAGCAGCGTCTCCTCCATTATCACTCAAGATGCGCTCCACCTCAATGTCCGTAAAAGCAGAAACATGTGGGGCAATAGTGATTAACCCTTCCGCCATAGACGAGGATTCCTCCATTATTTTTCAGGGTGCCAGCCGTAGACCACAATAGAAAAACAAGAAAAGGCAGCACACCTAATAAAACTCTAGAAAGGCGGGTGCGCTTTCACCTTCTGGTGTTGGCAGCGCCTGATATCGGTTAGGACTACTTTACTGCTGGTGTTTCACGGGCAGTGAGTGGTACCATCCTCGCCATACATTACCTTTCTAAGTATAGCTTGCATTAGAGTTGTTTACCCTTGACAAAAATGGCCACTTTGTACTTTACGTGCTTTATTGTCATGCGCGGATGACGGTTCTGTTATAGTGAGCTCTTGTCTCCAAGGACGCGTCTCCAGCGCTAGCCGGAAGTAACTAGTGTCGTGGGTTCCTGCTCGTTTGATGCAGGTTGCTACGGACGCCTGGTTGTTACCAGAGCGAGTCTAGTTCCGGTATTGCGTACTTGGGAGTTAGGAACGCTGTAGTTTGATATGCATCGTTACAGCTGTTGTTATTTTCTTTGATTATAGGTAAGCTCCGTATTTTCCCATGTTTTAATCTCACTGTAATGTACACTATTTGTTTCATGGCATCGTTGTGATGTTCACAATGTTGGCTCTTATTATTACACTTTATTACGATGTATTTATGTGTTGAGATTCACTTTTATCACTAATTATTGTAATTGATATGGTTGATTGATTTGTATATTTAAAGCTTGACACTTGTTATTCATGCACTTGAAAACGGTTCTGAGAGGGAACCGAAACGTCGCCTTGTGACATGTGGGAATAAATTGTTTTATTTTTTTCACCTTACCTGATGAGTGCTGCGGAATTTTTCTAGTTTTTTTTTTTTTTTTTTTAATATATATATATATATATATATATATAGGCCCCGGGGCCCCCCCTCACTTAGATAGTAACGCTTGGGGGGTGGGGCGCGAAGGCAGATATAAATATATATGGGTCCCTCAGGCAGATATGGATATATATAGGCCTCTTAGGCAGCCTGAGGGGCCCATATATATCTAAATCTCCCTGAGGGGCCCATATATATCTATATCTCCCTGAGGGGCCCATATGTATCTATATCTCTCTGAGGGCCCCCCCAAGCATTACTATCTAAGTAAGGGGGGCAGGGGCCTATATGTGTGTGTGTGTGTGTATATCACAGTATATATATATATATATATATATATATATATATATATATATATATATATATATATATATATATATATACATACATATATATTTGTGTGTTTATATGTGTTTATATATATAATATATACTATATATATATATATATATAATATATATATATATTATATATATATATATATAATATATATATACATATATATATGTGTGTGTGTGTATATATGTATGCATAGGCAGTTAGGCAGGCAGGTGTGTGTGTAAATATATATGTACATGGGCCCCTCAGGCAGATAGAGATATATATGGGCCCCTCAGTTATAAATATACACACCTACCTAACTGAGAGGCCCATATATATCTCTATCTGCCTGAGAGGCCCATATATATACCTGCCCGAGGGGCCCATATATATACCTACCTAACTGAGGGGCCTATATACACACCTGCCTCAGGAACCCATATATGTACCCTCCTGAGGGGCCCATATATGTACCTGTCTAACTGAGGGGACATATTGAGATTCCTATCTGAGAGGAGCTATACATCTACCTGAGGGGACTTATATACCTATTGCTGGAAAAGTGAGGATTCTAAGATATTTGTGTCCAAATCAGCAGTGACAAGTGTTGGTTGGGAGAAGTCATCATGGTGGTATGGACCGGATGGAGAAGAAAAGGGAAAGTCAACGGCACATCGGAGAAACGTCATCTGTGAGTCACTAAATGTACCTGAACTGTAATCACTTATATGTGTGCAAAGTGTAATGGTTTATATTCAGTAATGGTGTGGTGGTATTATTCAGTCATTATGTGGTAATGATATGAGATTATGGTGGGATGGTATTATTCAGTCACTATGTGGTGGTGATATGTGGTCATGGGGTGGTGGAATTATTCAGGCACTATGTGGTGGTGATATGTGGTCAGGGTGTTGTGGTATTTTTAAGTCACTATGTGGGGGGTGATATTTGGTCATAATGTTGTGGTATTATTCAGTCACTATGTGGTAGTGATATGTGGCCATGATGTAGTATTATTCAGTCACTATGTGGTGGTGATATGTGTTCATGGTGTTGTAGTATTATTCAGTCACTTTGTGGTGGTGATATGTGGTCATGGTGTTGTAAGATTTGTCAGTCACTATGTGGTGGTGATATGTAGTCATGGTGTGGCGGTATTATTCAGTCACTATTTGGTGGTGAGATGTGGTGTTGTGGTATTATTCAGTCACTATGTGATGGGGATATGTGGTCCTGGTGTTTTGGTGTTATTCAGTCACTATGTGGTAGTAATATGTGGTCATGGTGTGTCGGTATTATTCAGTCACTATGTGTTTGTGATACGTGGTGTTATTAGTCAGTCACTATGTGGTGGTGATATGTGGTGTTGTGGTATTATTTAGTCACTATGTGGTGGTGATATGTGATCATGATGTTGTAGTATTCAGTCACTATGTGGTGGTAATATGTGGTCATGATGTGACGGTATTATTCAGTCACTATATCACTCTGTGTTTACTCCCCTATGAGCTGTTGAAATCGATAGTGAAACCAAGGGCTGCTGGCTGTAAACTCTTCCCCTAGCTGTAAGGTGAATGATCTGGGCAATTACTGGCTGTTTAAGTCACAGATCCACTCATATAATAGAGTCTGATACAGGCTCCTACCTGTTAACAGGAGGGGAGGGGGGCAGTGTGTATTCCTCCATATAACCCAGTCTCCTGTCTGATAACAGAAGGGGAGGAGGGAAGGGGCAGTGTACACTCCTCACATGTCTCAACAGTTCAGGCTGACTGTATCACTGCTTATAGCCAAGCTGAGCCTGAAGCTCTGCAGACAGGTGACAAGCATGCAGGAGACTGAGGAACTGTCCTCTGCAGACACATAATAACACTGCAAGGGGCTGTATAGCTGTTCTCTGCAGACACCCTTCTGCTTCCACTGCACAGTCAGAATGATGATGTCACAGCTTCAGTGAGGAGAGACACGCCTCCTGGGAGGAGAGACACGCCTGCTGAGAGGAGAGACTCGCCCCTGGATGTCAAATTCAATCTCAGAGAATTAGCTGAAGAGCACGAACAGTTCAAACGAAACAACCCCTTTAAGTTTGCTGATATTTCCTTTTAATACATCAGCTTCAAAAACTGACTGTTCACTTTCTGCTTAATATATTCCACACCTTGACAGGTGCCAATCTTACAAGATAATCAATTACCTCTTATTGGTTTTAATGTTCTGGCTAAATACAATGTCTAACATTGAAAATATCTGCCTAGTTCAATGTCAGTTTGAATAGTAACCTCCAGAAGAGGGTCATTTTTGTAGTCTAATAAAAATTGGGATGTTGCAATTAATTATGAATCCTTCTGTGTATAAAAAGTAGTTCAAGGTGAATATCAAAGAATAATGAGTGATTAACCTACAGTATGTAGTAGGGGAGCTGGACAATGGATTATCACTCACTTATGTAATCATGAAACATTATAGTGATATGTGTGCCATGTTTTGTATTCTAAAGAAGTATTTGAAGATCAAGCCACTCTTAGAGTGCTTTCACACAGGCCATTTTTTGGTGCGTTTTTGGATGCATTTTTTGTGCAGAAATGTAAAGCATTAATTGCTTTGTCTTTCTGCAGAAAAAAAAACTCATTCAAAAGCACATAAAAAATGCATAAAAAACGCAGCTGCGTTTTGGGTGTGTTTTTGGATGCATTTTTTTTTGTGTAGAAAGGCACAGCAATTAATGCTGTACATTTCTGCATAAAAAACGCATCAAAAAAATGCTCCATGTGAAAGCACCCATATGTTCCATTACAAATTGGGACTTTGTGCAGACTTCGTAGAAGTTAAGCCATCAATAGGCTGCATTTTTATATTTATTATACAGTTTGCATACCTGAAGAAGTTGGTGCAATCCAATAGCTTTATCTTTAAATATAATCCTGTTACACTGGCCACACTAAGATCTCTGAATGAAGCTTGCCAGTGGTTGAGGCTGTGATATTTAATGTGCATTGACAGATCTAGCCCTTTTTCTGTATATTTATTAAAGTTTTCGAGAAGGAGAGCAATGCTGCTTCTTTTTCCAAAAGTTCCTGAATGATTTTAAATTAGTACAACCTTTTAAAATTAACAAATAATAAAAATAAAAGAGCAATGTGTCATGCATTTTTTCTTTATTTGAAATGTGTTGCACAGATTTCAGCATTACAGGGGTATTCTCATCTTATTGATTATCTTCAAACAAGTACCAAATTTCTGTTATAATTTTGCTTTATTGCAAAGATACATCAGGTCATCCATCCTTGTCTATAAATAGTTTCCTTGTATACTGACTTGCTCTGTGCTGTAAGAAGAATAGATGGACTTGCGACGTCACCCCTTGCTATGTCTTATCAGCAGGAGGGGGCCTTTTTCTTCTGGCCTCACTCTTAGAGCATCATTTTGCAGAATGGTGCTGGAAAGAAACTGAGGTTGCAGCCTAGAACACCACCAGAGCGCACAGTTCCACACCTTTTACAACTGGGCTGCCACATCAAAGGTGGACTATTGATCCCACAAGACACCACACTAAGATTTTGTTACTACCCTGATGCTGCTTTGAGTAGGTCCCATAGAAGCATTGGGAGTGTGCAAGTGTGCAGGCCATGACGTCACCACTTTCTGTAAATGGTACAATAATAACAGTCAATGAGAAGTATACTTCTATATAAAAGTACAGGTTTACACAGGTCATAGAAATCTATGGTGATTCCTATTATGTTAAATAATTAATGTCACGGTGCAGATTAATACATACTCTACTGTTATATTAATATACAACTTAACTGTTGGATGCGTACAATATATCTCATATAGAAGCAAGGAATCATTCTGGCTAGAGATATTGTCACCCTTTTCCTACTCCCCTATGTTACCTTTTGGGAGCTAATAGAAACATCAGTAACTACTTGCATACTTAGAGAACAGGAGTCATAAACTATCACAGAATAATAAAAAATCCAAAGTTTATCACAAAAAGGGAACATTACTTACTTCAGGAATAAACTGATTTCAAGAAGGATTTAACAACTCCACAAGGATTTTTGGAGGTCTCTCAAAACAAGAATGATACCTATTAAGATTACTTGTGTGTTCTAAGATGGCCAAATAGTCCAATTCTCCAGTCACAAATCTTTAGACAGTGGGGACAACTCAAAATAGATCATCTTGCCCTTATAGAGGGTAGACCCCATCCAGCAATACAGCAATAACCATATGTGTCTTACTCCAGCTTAATAACCACAGTCCAATTAACAATGCATGTTATTTAATATTAAGAAAGCAATACAGTATCTAGCTTTATAGTTAACTAGTCTTAGTACATGCTAAACATACACCAAGTCAAGTACACAAGCACAGTGTATCACCCAGTAAAATGGAGGTCTGACCACATAATCTGACTGCTCAACTTCTGTGTTGGTCAATTTCAAATAGGCATATCCTAGTGATCTGTTCTGTTAATCCACCAATAGTATAGTTGGTGAATGGTAAATGGCTCCTTGTTTTTCTAAGTAAGTGGGCTCTTCAACTGCTGCAGAACCTCTTTAGAAGAGGAAAGTGGAGATTTCTGTCAATAATTTATTAATTGGTAGATATAAAATGCTCTCAATACTTTTCATAAAAAGGTTTGCATGTTTTATGTTCTGCAGTTGCTGCTGGACATTACTGTATAATACATACTGTAGCTACTACAGAACCTCTTTTTAAAGAAAGAAGGGCTACTTTGTATTGGTTAGCACAAGAAAACTTTACTTCAAAAGCAATTAGTGACAGTCAGCTTTTGCAAGAAGACAAGAGTAATGTTTATATAGCTCTGCTCACTCTGAGCAATCATCAGGTTCTAACATCAGATTGTGATGTTTATACAAATGTTATTACAGACATGCCAATAAAAAATTGTCCTTCTCTGTCGGTTATAATAAGATTGCAGTGTCATCTATTGAAGGTTCACATTAAAATTATAGTGGTCAATAGACTTGTCAGATTGCCAAATTGTTTTTTGCAAGTCTTCAATGCAATATCAATTTTGCCAATTTTTTTTGTCCTCATTTTTGTGACTGTCATTCTTGAGGTCTGGAATGCATTGAAAATTAACAAAATAATTCAACAGCACTTCAAGGATTACACAAACTAATGATTATTTATTCAGAATTACATATCCGAGCTCTATTCAAAGAACATATTTATGGTGACATATTTATTGCGTGACGTTTCGGTCATTATGACTTTAGCCATATATGTCACAAAATGTAGATGACTAGGATATAAGGTACTTGGCTGCAGCTGTGATGGATGATAGAAGCCGCCCATCATGGTTGCGGCTGATTACCATATATCCTATCTATCTTCATTTTGTGACATGTATGATTAAGTTCATAACGACTGAAACATCAAGCAAAAAATTTGAATATCACCGTGAAGATATTTTTTGTATGGATCTCAGTAATATGTTTTAGAATAAACAATCAACACTTTTAAAAATCCTTGGCGTGCTGTTGAATTATGTAATTGATTAACTGGACTGGCATCAACTAGCACCTGTAACATTGAATTCTACTACTGAGTGCTGCACAAAATATTATATTGAATTTACATTGAATGTTAGTCCAGGTTATAATTGAGAATATTCACTATTTTACTTGTTAAGGTGTTATGTTCATTAAATTATGAATAATCAACACTCAGTCTAGTTACATTATCATGACTGTTTCCTACTTTTAATATTGAAAGTGCATAGCTAATGAAGGAATTCATGTATCATGAGCTGGCATAGTAGGAAAATAAGGTGTTTGCCAACACATCCTTTGTTATTGCCTTGACTTAGAGAGACATCATAATTTCAATAAGGGATCTTTATTGGCTTTTGGGCCAATGGTCACAGCATTTTTTAAACTGGACGGTTTCTACACTGTTCACTGTTGCTGTAGTAAGTGTATCATGCATAAACAAATGGCACCGATAAGCGTTGTGTAAACTGAGGAGCACCTCTTGCTATTTATGTGAGAGGTGAACATCGGCTATGAAGGTGCATTACGTGGAACAACACACTATAGAGGAGCACATCAAGACCAAAAATAAACCAGAGGCTATCAGACGTGTGTCTAAAACAACAGTTCAGTGAACCCTACTGCATATGGTACTCTAAATGAGATGGATGCCAGTGTATCTCTGCTAACAAAGTTGTATCACCAGAAAAAACTTCAGTTTTTAGGGCGCTATTAGAATTAGACCTCTGTTGAATGGCAATATGTTACCTTCTCTAAAGAATCACATCTTTGGCTTCATCAAACAGATGGATGCTAGCGTGTCACACGAGAAGCATAAGAGGACAAATACCCTGCAACCATTGCTAAAAGAGCACAAGGTACTGGTGGCAGCAATATAGTCTATGGAATGTTTTTGCGTGATTCTCTGGGCCACACTTATCCATACACTGGGCACTCTTAACTCGTCTGAGTATAAACCCATACTTGCAGATCACGTACACCCATACATGATGATTATCTACCCTGGGATGGTTTTTCCAGCAAAACAATGCACATGTCACATGGCTAGAAATGTCTGACATTGGTTAGAAGAGCAAGACAAAGAATTCCAAGTGCTCTCCTGGCCCTCTAATTCCGCAGAGTTGAACGCAATTGAGCATCTGGGAAACTACATTGATCGTCATGTTCACTCTAAGGCTATGTTTAGATGGGCGAATTTCTCAAAAATTTGGCTGCAGAGAACATGTAGGGTGCTGTAGACCATTGTGCCACGCTTAAATATGCAGAGGGAGCTTGGTTTTGTCTTCATATAATGCTGTGTTATAAAGAGTAATGAAAAATGATCCAGCAACTTTTCATATTTCTTAGAGAATGGATTGATAATTTACTTCAACCTTTGGTATTAGCCATTCCTGGCTATATCAAAGATACAAAAAGTTTAGTATCTATTTTTTGCAATTTGATTGGTAAAATGGCAATTCTTGGTTGTCTTGTGATTAGTGTTGAGCGATATTGGCTATCGACATCGGGCGATAGTCGATAGTCGGCCATCATCGATAAGGTTTTTCGATAGTCGATCATCTCCGATGACCATTAAAGTCTATGGGAGAGCAACAACACCTTCATTCTTACACCCAAACAGGGCTGGAGAAGCTGGAATTAACATCCACAACAGTCAAATGGATACGTGCTACATCTTAGGCAACACACTTAGGTTATAAAAGCCACAGAAAAAAAGTCACTGACCATTCACTATCCCTGTCTTGTACCACAGCATGACCCTTAAACCTGCATCACCCACAAATTAAAAAGTGCCAGAAGGCAGTATGATTTGAACCATCATTTTACTTGAACTGGACATTGAATATCCCTGTCCTGGAACGCAGCATGAGCCCCAAACCTGCTGAGCACTATTCTCTGTAGTATAGAGCTATGTGTACAGTTTGGCGGTGTCAGGCTCCTGTGCTGAGCACTATTCTCTGTAGTATAGAGCTATGTGTACAGTTTGGCGGTGTCAGGCTCCTGTGCTGAGCACTATTCTCTGTAGTATAGAGCTATGTGTACAGTTTGGCGGTGTCAGGCTCCTGTGCTGAGCACTATTCTCTGTAGTATAGAGCTATGTGTACAGTTTGGCGGTGTCAGGCTCCTGTGCTGAGCACTATTCTCTGTAGTATAGAGCTATGTGTACAGTTTGGCGGTGTCAGGCTCCGTGCGAGCACAATTTCCCGTAGTAAGGCTATGTGTACATTTGGCGGTGTCAGGCTCCCCGTGCTGAGCACTATTTTTCTGCAGTATAGAGCATGGTACAGTTTGGCGGTGCAGGCCCTGTGGGTGACACTATTCTCTGTAGTATAGAGCAATGTGTACAGTTTTTGGGGTTGTCAGGCTCCTGTGCGAGCCTATTCTCTTAGAAAAGAGCATTTTTACAGTTTTGGGGGTGTCAGGGCCCCGTGCTGAGCACAAATTTTCTGTAGAAAAGAGCTATG